>JAZHYW010050805.1:0-15971 GCA_037355805.1 Ixodes ricinus | reverse complement strand
CTTGTTTTGCACTTGACTGACCACCAGTTTTCGTTTCTACATTTCTTGTTGTGTCTCTATAGTCGTTCCTAAGTTTGATTTCTCCTCGACTACTAAGATCCCTCTTTTGTACTGGAAAAAGTAAAGGTAGAAAATATGTTACGTAAAGGGTCCAATTTTCCTATTTGCTAAAAGAACGCATTAAAATGTGATGTTGCACGCGTATTCTACATAAATAAAACGTAAAGAGGCCACCTAGCTCGATATTTGTGCGTCAAATGTGCACGCAGTTGTGTTATGTTATGCCGCGGCAGTTTTCTCTAGGACGACTCTGTCTTCAGATAAGAACGGCCGACCGTGTCCGGTGACAGTTTTTAATTTTGACCAGAAAAATGCATCTTGCTGCCTCAATGCACAGAAAAACGGAACCAATCCTTGTTTAAAAAAAAACCAAAATTGCCTCAAGAAAAAAAAAGTCATAAACACCTGTTCAATCTGAAGCGTTGTCTGTGGATTTCGCAAAATTTGCATTTCATGCAGCTCTCCCCCTAATTGTGTTGTGGCTACTGGCCCGGAAATATTTACTGACAAGGTAAGTATGTGGATGGTTGACCCAAATTATTTTTCACGACATATCGACGTCGTTATTTTGAAATAAAAAATCGCATAGACGGTACATTGCGCAATACTGCCTAAGTTCTATTTTTTTCCTCCGCATTTACTCAAGTTAGGATTTTCAAACTTTGCCAGCGTGTTGTCCTCCATTTGGCTATAAATATTGTTGTCCTGGTTAATGAAAAAAGTTCATGAGAAACGCTCAAATAAAGGCATTTTACTAAACCGCATACTTTTGCAAATCAATTTAAAAAAAAATGCCATCTTCGATTTTTTTTACTTTTCCAAACTAACGCCAATGATATCTACGAACATGATGTGCAAAAATATGTTGCATTGTTTCTGTGTCTTATATATAGCCGTAGTTGACAAGTTCATAATTTTTGCAGCCCGTAAAAGTGCTTCGGGGTGGGCTTTCTAGCAAGCTATTTTTTCTTTGTACAAGATTTAAAAAAAAAAAAATTACGCATGAGCCGCAGCAATCGAGAGACGCTGGCCTGTCGCACGCTTCGCAGGGTACGTTTTCAGTAGTCGACGTGTAGCGTCTCTGTGTACGCCAAGCAAAGGAATCAACCGAAGTGGCCCCGATGGCAGATGTTTATCTCGGCGTGTAACCACTGGATAATGGGGCTGCCGAGAACAATGAGCTTGGACACGTAATCACGAAAGATATATTATTGTGCTACAATAAAAAGGACGTGGACAGGAAGGAATACACGAAGTTTCGGGCGAACGCCCTTCTTCGTGTAAGAAACAAAAAATCGGTAACAAATGCATAGCCCTCTTGTGACGTATATGACCCTTTCCTTGAAGGAAAGGGTAGTACCTATCACTTGAAGAAGGGCGTTCGCCCGAAACGTTGTATTTTCCTTCCCGTCCACGTTTTAGTTAGTGTAGCTGCATCTTTCGTGTTTTTTTTTATTAATTGGTCACCCAGAGGATCACGTCACAAAAAGCGGTGCGTTGCTTGGTGGAAAAGGAGGAAAGGCGAAACCGTTAGAGGGCACACCTTCTTCGGTTGCCATGTATTACAGAAGATATTCACATGCGTAGTGACAACTAAAAAGGGGCTTGTAGCTGCGCTCTGATCAGTGATGACACCAGCCACGATTCCGCCCGCGCATGCTACGGCCTTGGGAAAATTCACGAGTGGCTTGAGGACGTTGCTCCTTTCTACGCACATTTTATGTAGCTCAGTGACGGAGGAGCAAGCTACTTCAAGAATAGGTACCAACTTCATGAGCTCGCTAAGACCGAGTACCTGTCGGCCAAGTGGCTAGTTTCCGCTACTGGGAGGCAAGAACGCCTGCGATGGGATTGGAGGCCTCGTCAAGCACCATGATGCAACTGTTTACGACCTTTGAGGGCCAGCTACATCAGTTATCACATGTGCGTCAGATATGGTGGACGTCCTCAGCACCAAATTACCGAATGTGGCTTTGATTCGCGAGGGCTGACTTTCAGGAGTTCAGTTGAAATGAAAACAACAGCCTGGGATTCCGTCCATCCCGTGCCTGGAATGCAATCCTGGCACTGCTGACAGTGTATACATGCGTCAACCCACTGCGACACAAATTGGTGGTAGCAAGAGGATAGCGTCTACAAAGAAGCCACTCGGACACTAAAGGCTCGATTCCACCCAGGCCTGCTGGCAGTCTAGTGCCAAGCGGCTACAATGAGTCTAACACAAAAATGTGATGAAAAGGCATCATAAAAAGTCTCAAACAAACAAAAGGCTTTCTTCTTCTTTTGTCTTTTTTTTTTTTCTTTTTTCTTCTCTTCACGGTGTGCGGTGCGCGGCCCACCACGGCCGAGGCCCGCGCGAAGGTGCCCCGTTGTACGGCGCCCTATCCTCTATAATCTATACAGTGTTAGAACTTTTAGAGCCCTATATTGTGTTACCTAAACGTATGTTATCGGAGCCGCACCGATCGTTTCCCCTACGTGGCGTGCGCAGAGGCGCTACACGCCGGCTATTGAAAACGGGCCGTGCGAAGCATGCGACAGGCTAGTGTCTCGCGATTGCTCCAGCCCCTGCGCATTTTTGTGACTCTTGTACGAATAAAAAGGACAAAAAGAAAGACGTATTAAGAATTATCACTTCAAAACTACCCTACACCTCTGTGTTGTCAATCTGACCACCCGGGAGAAGTTTCACGCTGTGTAAAAATAATGAAATTGTCAACTAGGGGTACGCACAGGGCTCATTCATTGCAACCGCGGTAGCCTCCATTTGGCCAGATTTCATGCTTTGTAACTTTAAAGACACAAAAATAATGCAGCATGTTTTTGCGCATCCTGTTAGTAGATATCATTGGCGTTAATTTGGAATAATGAAAAAAATCGAAGATGGCATTTTTTTTTAAATTTGATTTTTAAAATTATGCGCATTTAAGAAATAATTCCTTCATTTGAGCGTTTCTCGCGAACTTTTTCCGCTAACCAGGACAACAATATTTAAAGCCAAATAGAGGACAACACGCTGGCACAGTTTGAAAATGGGGGCTTCAATAAATGGGGAGAAAAAAAAAGATAAAACTTAGGCAGTATGGCTCAATGTGCCGTCATCTGTGCGATTTTTTTATTTTAAAACAACGACGTCGATACTTTGTGATAAATAATTTAGGTCAATCATTCCCATACTTGCTTTGTCAGTAAATATTTCTGGGCCAGTAGCCACAACAGATTTTGCAGAAAAGCTGCCTGAAATGCCAATGTTGCGAAATCCGCAAACAACGCTTCAGATTAAGCAGGTGTTTCCGAGTTGTTTTTTTATTAAAAACAACTCCCCCCCCCCCACACACACACACACAAACACAGAAGAAAAAAAAACAAGGACCTGTTTTGTTTTTCTGGGCATTGGACAGCAAGATGCATTTTTCTAGTCAAAATTAAAAATGGTCACCGGTTATGGTCGACCGTTCTCATCTGAAAATACCCTTTAGCAGATGCCCCTTCCGAATTGTGCAAAGAATATCGAAGCGCGTAGATTAAATAAAAAAAAAATAATGTCTTCGTTTGCTGCTATAATTGTTCGCAAAGTCTTTTATTATGTTCTTTTTTTTAACATGTAACAATGCGTTTGAATAAAGGATTTCGTTTTGGTTTGTGAACGTCATTTATGCTGACATACATCATGATAAGCTACAATATTGAACTGCGGAAATGAAAACAAAAAAATTCTTCTTATTGCACAAAAACTCCCTTCGCAAGATTATGAATTAAATTTCCCGAACAAATTACACATGGGGAATTAAATCCCCATGCATCGATATTGCTTACCTTTGGACGAACGAGTTTGTTATTTAGCACGACATACTTATATCTAATTTTCCGGAATTTATACGTTCGGCATTTGTCATTTGATCACTTGGCGTTTTGGAGTTCGCGCCTCTGTATTGTTCCAAACTAACATCCGCTAGGTGGAACCTGAAGAAAAAAATATAGCAAAACACACCTAAAATGTGTTCCTAAGTCATTATCCTGTGTAAGTACTAGAACGTTTTGTCAATATTTTTTGGCTAAACCTAGGGACATAAATGTTATCACTGACATAATGTCAGTGTTGTCCGATTACCTCATCTTGCGGGACGTTTGCTCTTAGAATCTCAATAATTGGCATACTTTTCTAACAACACACGCACACCTCAAAAGAGCGGACAAATGTAAAAAAAAACGTGCAAGCAAAAAAAAAAAAAAAAACGTTGCACGGGGTAGTTACTTTTACCCGCACTGTGTCGCCCGTTGGCGATGACATAAAACGCCAACACTACAAATGGACACAGATGTGCGCATTTCAACGCCGCTCTTACCTCCGCGGATTTTTACCTTTTCTCGCGTAGGCATGCGGTTTAGAGGAGCTCCTTTAGCGAACGCCGTTTTATCGACATCAATTTATCCAATCGCAGTTTAGAGAAAATGGCGGCAGCCGGCGCGCTGTTTCTGATATCGCCCTGATTCATTAGCCTAGATTGCCGAACCCTTGACGGTGAACCCTTGATAGTGCACGCTCAAGCTTGAGATTATATTAAATTTTCCCTGAGCGACTGTGAGGGGCGACCGCGCCACGCGCGGTCTCATTGGAAGCCTAGCTTGCCGCCGTCTACAAACAGCAGTTCTCAAACGGAGGCCTCGATAAAACGTACACCTTTCGCTAAACCATGCTGTGATAGACCGTACCCTTTTCGCTAAAATCAGCCTCGGTATAACGGCATTCGATCAACCGTGGTAAATCCGCTTTGTCGCTGTTAGTACCAAACCGACCGCTCTCGCGCAGCGAAATATTTAACTTTGTATATTTCACTTTTTTTATTATCTGGTTAACTTGATCGGTTCACTGAGTTGGAAGTCTTGCGAGTCTGTAAGTTGCCAAGCCCATTCATTTGCGGGTGCAAATGCCACGATCGGCAGGTTGCGCGAATTTGGTTTCGCCTTCCTCCCCTAGCTCCAACTTTGCGTGAACTCGTCCGTCCGGGGCCCGCTCTTCGACAGAGCTCGTCTGCGCTCAAGTTCAAAGTCTCCTGTCTGTTTTCTCGGCTGGGACTCGCGTCTATCTCCTTTTGTTTTTCTTCACTTTCAGTGCCCGCAAAGTCCGTCTGGAAGGCGGCACAGGGCAGCGTTGCGTCGCGTGCACGAAGTAAAAACAGAAGGAAAGACCTCGCGCGGAGTCGAGGAGTTCGCGCGGGTTCTGGCTCTTTCGTTTGTTTGGGGTTAGTTTTTGTTTGGGTTACTTTTCAGGGTGATCATTCTGCAGCGTTGTTCAATGCTAGACATCAAAACAAGTAAAACACGTACAAATAAGCGCTCCGCCACAATTTTCTTCTCAGGTGAAGACCCTCTGTCCCGTAAAAATGACTTAGGAGCTACTTTTCGGTAGTCTAGTGGCCTGCACTACAAACACGGACTGCATGTTTCAGGCAAAAATAAGTCTAGCTAGCCGTTTCTCACTCAGCCCATCCTGGTTCTTTATTCGGTTCCTTGTGTGCGCTTGTGGTGTATTGCTTTCAAAAGACGTGCTCTAGTGTTCGACCCTGGTATACAGAGAAGTGAGATTTAGAAGATTTCATTGAGGTCCTGACGAAGATGAAAGGCGCAATCTTCGGGAGCAGCCAAGTGAAATGGCTTTGCCGCGACCGTTTGTTTTTAGATGAGTGCATAGAAGTGTCCATTTTTAGCTTCTCGGGAGCTACGGTTCAGGCTCTCAGTAGTAATAGTAGTTGTGTTGAAGTAGAACATCGACGGGTTGCCTCTGAAGAATTTGGATTTTGCGGCAGTCTACATAGGAGGAAACAACCTGCAGAATGGCGACAGGGGGTCAGCGGTGGTGCAAGGTTGTAGATAGGGGCTCTAATTTTCGAATAAGTGCTATAAACTCTGTAAAGACTCTCCGGTGAAACTATCGCGAATTCAGATTTATCCGAACAACTCCGAATTCGACGGCTGTCAGTTGTAAAATCTTGAGCGGTCTTGACCTTTTCCAGGGATCCTAGGACAGGTTTTGCAACTGTTTTCTCTTGTATTTTTTTTTTCGTAAGCGTCACACGCAACGATTTTCTCTGGACATATTCCTTTGTAATCCTCGCGGGAAACAGGAATTTCATAATCAGTCAGACTTTCAAAGTATCTGCACGCAAAAGGCAGGACTGTGCCAAGGAATACAGATATCTTGAAGTAACTGACATAGACATTTTATTGTCTTTATCATAGAACCTGAAAGTGTAATAAAAGAAAGAAAAAAAAACGGAAAAAAATGAAAATGTGGACGGACGGTCTATTTATATGAGCCTTTATATGCGCGCATGCGGGCACTAGTACCCGTGCCACACGGGCAACTCGAATGCCATTTACAACGAATGACATTCGTGTGATCGACGAATCGGCTCGCGATCTGTCGCGCGTGGAACGCCCCACGCTGGGAGTGTCGCGCGCTGATTGGCCGATCGTTCAAATGTCATTCGTTGTAAATGGCATCCGAGTTGCACGTGTGGCACGGGTATTAGACTACCTTGCATCACGATGAACATCCACCAGCTCACTTGGACTTCTAAATCGGTTTACTTTATGGTTTGCAAGTCTTAGAGTGTTAATTAAAATGTTACTTAAATATCTCTGTTAATTAGCCACCTAATTCCACAAACAGCCTTGTGCTTAGTGACCCCCCAAGTCGGATAAGCTGATGGCAAAATTAAAAGCGTCCTAATGACATTCTTCTTTATTTTTCATGTAATACGCTTGCTGCAACTAAAAGATTAAAAAAAAAACACCAGGCATATAAATTAACTTTGTGAGGGAATATGCTATCAAGAGGCTAGTTCGTTTCACCTTATATGCGAGTGAAGCCGACGCTGCAAGCGCGAGCATGCTGCTTGTAACAGCGCCTGTAGTGCATGAGCGCACGTGCGAAGCCGGAACGCTCAGAGCGTTGGGCTCGCGCTTCTAGCTTTGACTTCACTCGCCATCCCGCTGCGGTGCCGCTGCCTTGAGCACGGCGCACACGCAGAGGCTTCTCCTCTTCAAAAGCGAGATGCTGCGATTCGGCAGTGCCCACACCCGGTGTGGGCAAAGCAAGCGTGTTTGGAATGAAAAAAAAAAAATGGTCGGGCAGTGAAATTGTTGAGATGTCACTCCGCACAAGCGAATGTGTACGAAGGCACTCCACTCACGGTGGCGAGAAAAAAAAATAAAAATAAAAAACGCCTGCTTCCCGCAAAATCAACGCGCAAAAGCCTGCCGTGTAAACGCGGGCGCAGACACGTGCCAGGTGTTCCACGCGCGCAGAAAAGTTCCTCTCTCTCTCTCTTTTCTTTCTCTGCGTGCTGTCTTTGTTGTTGTTGTTGTTGTTGTTGTTTTTTCCCTCTTCGTTACCTTCCTTCATTGTCCCTCCTTTGCCCTAGATGGACCGCAGAGGACCCTACGAGCTATCGGAGCTAATCCAATGCCGCGTGAGCGTCACGTCATGTTCAGGATGGACACAGCGAAGCACGAGGCGCGTGGTCACGTGATACGTTCATATGCGCTGGATTGGCCGCTATGACTTGTAGCGTCCGTTGCGGTCCATCATAAGCTGAAGCGGGCTCCGTGTGCCCCCATGCAACCGCCAAGAAACGCGCTCCGCGAATGGGCACGTTGTTTGAAGCTAGACGAGGACTATGCGTAGTATTCTCGGTTGGAAGAGGCACTGACGTTGTTCGTGGAAAAAAACGTCGTCCGTCGTCATGTGCGGCGACGCGGGGCTGGCGTCCTCGCCGTCGCAATGTTTAATCTTCGTCTGGCTCTTGCAGAGCCCGTGAGCTCGTACAAATAGCTACCGCAAAGCCGCAGCGCTCGCTCGGAATGGAGGGCAAAATTGATTTAGACGACTTTTGACAATATGACTTTAAACAACATGTGAAGTAAAAGCACGGTGTTGGAACGAAATGTTTTTCGTTCTGGTCTCATTTTCGTTCCATACAAAAAAATTCCGTTCCGTTTCTGCTCCGGAACAAAACAAATAATGGCCTGTAACAATTTGTTTAAAAAAAAATATTGAACAAAATTGGAAAGGAACGTAACATTTACTTCTACAGAAAAATAGATAATTCAAAAGTTCTGGAGGGATCCACGTAATCGACACTGCTGCTGAGATCATGTTCATTGCCTTGAGCATAAACTCAGAAGCAGCACGTCATCAAGTGTGCTCGGTGAAATGCGAGACCTCTGGTACGATAAAATAAATTTCAGCGCCCAGAAGGCCCGCTCCACGTTGGCCTGTGTGGCTGGCACACCGAGGGCTACTTGAGCTCAAGTATAGACACTTTGCTCACTTGTAAATTAGAGCCGCCATAACTGACCTTGATGTGTCTTGTCGAGGGGCCGGGCCACAAAAACTAGCGATGATGAGTCAAAACAAAGCCTGCGTCGGTGAAAGGAACACCGTGGTGTCTAGAAAAGCATTGGCTTCTCATGTAACCACAGTAGTGGAGCGAAGCGACCCGAATAAAAGGAAATTAAAAATGAAGGTCACTTATGGTCGCGCCCATGCACATCTGCTGCAAAGCGTCCGGTTGGCGTTCCTTTCGCTCTTCCCAAAATGTGAGTACATTTTTTCGTCTTATGGTGAATTCCACTCGTAGATCCGGAGCGCTTTCTAAAATCCGCGAGGGAGGCGAAATTCCGCTCCGTGGGACACACTCCGAATCGACGAGCGGAAGATGAACTCGCCTTTTGGAGCGACCCCTCCCCGCTCCCACTGCTCCCCCTCGGCCGTTCAAGATGGCCGCTGCTCGAACTTGACGAGCCCCCAACGCTTAGCCGACTGATCTTTCCGACGACCAGTGACAACTGTCATTGCTTAGCTGCAGAAATACCACACGACACAGGACGGGCGAAAATATCCACTCCACGGAGCCCATGTCACAAATAACGAGGAAGACGTCCGCATTCGGCACCGTCACATACCTTTCGGCCGCCTCGAAGCGGCGGGGCACGCACAGCGATTGCCATCGGTGGAGTTCAAATTGCTGATACGACTTTAATAAACACAGAGGTAACAAACCATCACTGGCACAGTCGTTGCCTAATCTGTTCTTGCTTTATTGCGCGAGAAAACGTCGGCGGCATGCAGCGTAAAAAAAGTAAACAATCAGTGGCGGCAAAATGAACAGGCCTAACCTTGCGTCGGCCTCCTTCCGATTTTCTGCCGTTCTTTTTCTCGTTCTTCCTCTCACGATCACAGATGTCAGCGCTTCCGATTTGTCACGCTCCTGTCCCGGCTTTCAACGCGAGGTAGAAGCGTCCGAGCCGTCACAATCCCGCGTAAACAACCGATGCATCCAAGAAGACCCATCTCGACCGACTCGGCACCGTCCCCCGTCCCTTCGTCGACGGCGCGGAAGCGCGGCCGGTCGCCGGCAACGCCGCGTTGCGCATGCGCCACCGTCCTGGGAGGGGAAATGACGTAGCGCGCTCTGTGGCGCTCTGTCAAGTTCCGGGTAGATCTCTCGAATCCCGCAGATCAAGTTTGGCGGAGTTGGAGGCGCTCCACGGGGCGGTAGCTGCCAGAGATCTACGAGCGGAAGATGACCAAGTCGAGCCAGATCTGCGAGCGGAATATGCGCGCTCAAAATGGAGCGCTTTTGGAGCGCTCGAGATCTGCGAGCCGAATTCACCATTAGTGTTTTTTATTTTTTTCGCTCTGCTTGTTCGTTCAGAGCTCAGACGCCGGGGCGAAGGATTGACTTCTCTTCAATTATGGCAGCATACCAACGGCAGTCTCTCACTTCGCTGCGTGAAACGAATACTGAAATACCTGGGTCGCCTTGCTATACTATGTTTCACCTTATGTTGTACCGCAGCGAGGGCTAGAAGCGCGAGGTCCTAGTGTTGGCAGCTGCCCCTAATGCACGAGAGCTCGTGCCGCAGAGACCTGCCCCAGAGCAAGGAGCTCGCGCTTGTAGCCTTTCCTGCGGTACATCATAAGGTGAAATAGAGTATAGAAGCAGCGCCTCGAATAAGGCTGTCTTATTTTAGACGAAGAAAGCACTGCCAAGCCTGGGGCGCGCCAGCGTTTGAGACTCGACTTCACGTGCCACTCCCCTCGTGCGTTAGCTTGGGCAGTGCTTTCTTTGTCTCGGATAAAGCGCCAAACACATGAACGACAAAACCGTCCGATCCGACGTGCGGACTGCCGGAATGACCTTGGGGGGAGAGGGTTTTCGTAGCACCGGAGAGCGTTGAAAACCCTCGCCTCCGACCGTCGTATTGCGCGGTCGGACGTCGGATCGGACGGTTTCGTCGTACATGTGTTTCGCGCTTAAGGCAGTCTTATTTGAGACGCTGGTTCTAGCAAGCCGGCCCTGAACCTTCCCTTGAACCGAAAACCGATAAGAACATTTTTCGGTTTCACTCCGGAACAAAATGCAAGTGACGAAATTTTTAAATCGGGGACCGCTTTTGTCAGCAATGCAGTTAAAGCTACGGGAGCTCGCACGCCCAGAGCGCCGATCAAAGCCAGATTTGTTGTCCACACACGGTCCTTGTGTGTGGACAACTAATGTAAACTGCTTGTGTATTTTTCAAAGGAAATCTAAAAGAATGATTGGGTGTCTGCGAGACGGACGAACTTGTGTTATAGAGAACAACTCCTCGTGCGAATAAAGCAATGGTCAGGGCAACGCGCTCGTAACCGCACCGCCGAAAGCGGTGGTCGTTTTTAAATTATATAGAAGGTAACCAATGTGTATGCTCTCAAAATAAACACCCAACTGTGTGGACAACAATCTAGCACCCCCTATAGTTCGATCCCCACCCCAATAGTCAAATTCACGAGACGCTCTCACTGTTCAGCAACTATTTCTATGCCAGTTCATTCATGCTATAACGAGTCGCAAAAATTCATCAGCCTTGCTTTTCTGCAGGTCCTACCTGTTCGTCAAGAGCGAACGGCGAGCCTTCCGCGGTCGCAGCACCAGCATCGCCTGGATTGCTCCCATAAACTGAATCACGAGCGCTACGACACGATGACTCAACCTCACCTAAAACCACACTATCCGTAGTTTCCGCAGAATGTCGCTTACGTGCAAACTCTATTTGAGACTTCGAGACCTTTCGCTTGCCATATTTATACCTCTTTGGACCCATAGCTGCAAGAACGGCCTTTCTAGTTATAAAAACACGCACAGCTATCCGCCTGCCATCCAGCCCGAAAAACAAAGCCACACTGGACGGGTGTTGCCGTCTCTGGACCACCGCAACCGCGTTACTTGCGCGGCGAGAAGAAATGTTTCAGTTTTCGGGCGAGTTTCCTCGTGTGTATGTAAATATGAAAGGTCTACTGCACACTAGCCCTTAGTTATATCCATTTATAATGTCTTGCGAGTCTGTAAGTTGCCAAGCCCATTCATTTGCGGGTGCAAATGCCGCGATCGGCAGGTTGCGCGAATTTGGTTTCGCCTTCCTTCCCTCCAACTTTGCGTGAACTCGTCCGCCCGGGGGCCCGCTCTGCGGTTCGGCAGTCTCCTTTTGTTTATCTTCACTTTCAGTGCCCGCAAAGTCCGTCTGGAAGGCGGCACGGGGCAGCGTTGCGCCGGGTGCACAAAGTAAAAACAGAAGGAAAGACCTCGCGCGGAGTTCGCGCGGGTTCTGGCTCTTTCATTTGTTTGGGTTAGTTTCCACGGAGTTCATTCCGCAGCGTTGTTGGATGCTACACATTAAAACAAATAAAACACGTACAATTAAGCGCTCCGCCACAATTTTTTTCTCCGGTGAAGACCATCTGCACGTTCCGTAAAAATGACTTGGAGCTACTTTTCTGTCTAGAGCCCGTTTCCGCTTACGATGGACCGCAACGGACGCTAGAAGTCGTAGCAGCCAATCCAGCGCATATGAACGTATCACGTGACTACGTGCCTCGTGCTTCGCTGTGTCTGTCCTGAAGGTGACGTGACGCTCACACGGCATTGGATTAGCTCCGATAGCTCGTAGGGTCCTCTGCGGTCCATCGTAAGGAGAAACGGAGCATAGTGGCCTGCACTACAAACACGGGCTGCATGTTTCAGACAAAAAGAAGTCTAGCTAGCCGTTTCTCACTCAGCCCATCCTGGTTCTTTATTCGGTTCCTTGTGTGCACTTGTGGTGTATTGCTTTCAAAAGACGTTCTCTAGCGTTCGACCCTGGTATAGAGAGAAGTGAGATTCAGAAGATTTCATTGAGGTCCGAACGAAGATGAAAGGCGCAATCTTCGGGAGCAGCCAAGTGAAATGGCTTTGCCGCGACCGTTTGTTTTTAGACGACTGCATAGAAGTATGCACCTTTAGCTTCTCGGGAGCTACGGTTCAGGCTCTCAGAGAGAACATCGACGGGTTGCCTCTGAAGAAGTTGGATTTTGCGGCAGTCTACATAGGAGGAAACAACCTGCAGAATGGCGACAGGGGGTCAGCGGTGGTGAAAGAAGTTGTGGTAAGTACATGCCAGAATGGTGGTAAGCTACGGAGACAAATATGCTGATTTTCGGAGAAGTGCGGTTTAGCAAAGCTCGTTTTAGCAAACGCCGTTTTCGCGACAACAGTAATTCGGATCGCCGTTTAGAGAAAATGGCGACCGCCGGCATGCTAGCCTAGCTTGCCGAACCCCAACCAACTCTTGGCGATCCACGCTCGAGCTAATATTAAAGTTTCCCCGATCGATAGCGAAGGGTGACCGCACCAAGCGCGGCCTGTTCGGAAGCCTAGCTCGCCGCCGCCTACAAGCAGCATTCCTCGAACGGAGGCCTCGATAAAACATATCCATTTTCGCTGAACCGTGCTTCGATAAACCGTACCCCTTTCGCTAAAACGAGCCTCGATAAAACGGCGTTCGATCAACCGTAATAAAGCCGCTTTTTTTTTTGTTGACACTTTTAATATTTGTTTTCAGCAAACATCAAAGTTCGTTGTGTAAAACGAAAGTCATGCAACTATCTCAAGGTCTTGTTATTTTAGTTTTATACTAGTTCCCAAAGAAAAACATGACGTATCTACATATTATTGGCTAAATTTTATATTTTCGTGTCCTTTCTACCGAGAAATGCTATTACAATATTCCGATGATTCAATAGACCGATCTCACCAAGCGATCGGCGCATGCGTGACGCCGCCATAACTTTAGTTGACAGGAGGCAAAAGGCAGTGCACGAGAGGGCTCGTGCTGTCTCGTGCTCCACATGCGCAGAGCTCCAGCGAGGTTGTCGCACGTGCAGAAAGACTAAAGTTCCCTCGATGCATTGCAGCAGCGGTGGTGTAGTCAAACTGACTGGTGAGATCGGTCTATTATACTTCGTCTCACCTTATCTTATACCGCAGCGAAGGCTAGAAGCGCGAGCTCATAGCGTTGGCAGCTGCCCTTGGTGCACGAGAGCGTGTGCCGCCGAGATGTGCTTTGGAGCAAGGAGCTCGCGCTTGTAGCCTTTCCTGCGGTGTGCGCGTTTTTGTAAAGCACAGCTAGCACCTTGACTTTGCTTTTCAGGAATTGCTACTATGGCTCAGGCAAAGAGCAGATTTCGTGTTTTGTTTCAAGCTGATACCGCAACTCCGGAAGAAGGCAGTTGACCCCGAAGTACGGTTCTACAACAAGGCACTGCCACGTGCAATAAAGCGCGCGAAGGAGCGGAACTTGGTCGTCTTGACTGTGGACGTAAGCTTGTATATTTCTGAGTTTCCCTTTCCAATAAAATCGCTCGTCTTTTGCAAAGGCAAGGTCGTTAGATGTTCTAAGCAGCTAATTAGAAGAAAACATAGCTATCATATGGCATACTAACTCTACCATATGACCCGCCCAGTGGCGTCACAAGGGGGGGGGGGGCGGAGCGCCCCGGGTACAGCACTCAGGGGGGTGTCGCGCCGGGCCACGAGAGCGAAGGTGGGGGGGGGGGGGGGGGGGAGTCGCGGCGGGCCACACACGCGAGAGCGGGGGGAGGCGGGTGTTGCGGCGGGCTACCGCCCCGGGTGCCGCTGACCCTCGTGACGCCACTGGACCCGCATAACACTATTGAGAGGAGTTTACGTGTAATTTTGTTCAGTCTAACGAAATTTCATAATCTTAGTGACTTATTTGACTTTTCAACATTCGTATTATTAGAGTGCTGAAAATAAAAGCCATGAAGGCAAGAACTTTCGCTCTGTCTCGGTCAGCGCGCACCTCGATAGAAATTCAATGGGACCCGGAATAGGGGCAGCCACCCATCGTTCTCCCTTTCTATTTTTGCAGATGTTTTTAACAACAAACAAACATGTTATGCCCTTCTACCTGCCGGCTACCATGAACGTGTACATGCTGCACTGTCCTCTCCTCACTCGCTTATCCCCCAATGAATTACTGGCTTTTATTTCGCCTATTGTAGGGACAAAGGCGGGCACGTGCGCTAAAACCGGAGGCCGTGACTAATTTGCTTCGACGCGGTTTCAAAAGGGGCGTTGCAACGATTTCGAGTTCGAATTTCAAGCACTTTAGACAACTATACTGACACAAGTGTCACGCAAGTATACTCATGCGCAACGGCAATGAGCTACACGTTTAATCGTCGCTTGCGTAATTACGTTACCCCATGCAAACAAGGTCATGTGACCACCACAGGTGCGCTATTCGCAGTTTGGTCACGTGGTGGGCGGGGCCCAACTGCCCATGTTCACATGACCCCCACGGAACATGGTCACGTGGTCACGTGACCACCAAAGGTGCGCTTTTTCCAGCGTGGTCATGTGGTACAAGGACCCCACGGACAATGGCCCACCGATCACTTATTAGGGCACGACGAACACGAATACGCAAGGTCTGTGGAAGGTTGCCACACGCTGTCCGCCCATAATGAACCTCAAGTATTCATTCGGTCTGTCTATGCTGGTGAAACCTATAAACTAAGTTCATCGTGACGTGGCCAGGGGGAGGAGCCATAACTTCACAAGCACCCAAC
The DNA here is from genome assembly GCA_037355805.1 of Ixodes ricinus. Taxonomy (NCBI): domain Eukaryota; kingdom Metazoa; phylum Arthropoda; class Arachnida; order Ixodida; family Ixodidae; genus Ixodes; species Ixodes ricinus. Next base: position 955 of record JAZHYW010050805.1, on the reverse strand, counting down.
TTCATCGGGCGGCATCTTCACAGCGACGTCACGGTTCGCTGCACTTGTTAACTTGAAACTTCAGAGATTTTTAGAGCGAGAAAGTCCCGAGAGGGAAATCTGGGGAGCACGCGCTTCGTCGACTGCGGTGCTATTTTTTCGGAAAAAAAGCAGAACAAATATACATATTAAATTCAGAGATATCCGTATTCAAATTACATAAATGACGTGCGTTATTTTAATATAAATAGTTCGCGTTTAGTTGTAACTCTAGAATGGCATTCGAGGTTCGCACCGTTCCTGCTCCGTTGTTTTTCTCTGACATTGGCGGACAACGGCAGCTGCGCCTCAACTCCTGCAGCGAAGAAAAAGAAGCAAGGGGCTTGCTGCTCGGACCGACAGCTCGTTTTCAAATCGAGTGTTGGTCCGGGCAGCAACCGAGTCCACGCTGACCGCCGCGGCACCGCCAAGGGCTCGGCCAGCGTTCCTGAAAACCGCCGGCCGCGTAGAAACGCAGGGCGCACAACACCTGCTGCTCTACGGTGATAACACGAATGGTCGTGCGGTCCGGTTGTAGGTCGGGGCGGAGCTGCTCGCACAGCCACCTCGTCGCTCCCTTCGTCAGTCGGTAATTCGCGACGAACCAATCGTCCGAGAGCAGAAAGGCGTCGCGGTGCTCCCGAAACACTCTGTCGGCACGCTGGGTGAGCAGCAGCGCACAACAAAGCTCCGCCATCTTTACCGATGAACTTCGCGACTTCGAGCTCCCAAGCTCTCGAAGTTTTCTTTACAGAAACAACTTCATCGTGACGACATTCTGACGTCACGGCGAACTTTACAATTTTGACGAGCATGCATCAAACTTTATCGCCAGAACTTTACTGTGACGTCACAGCTCGTCCCCAGGAGCAGCAGCCAATGGGCGACTGATGAAGTTTTCTTTACAATGAAGTTTGCGCCACCAGCATAGACAGAC
>JAZHYW010050802.1:0-172065 GCA_037355805.1 Ixodes ricinus | reverse complement strand
TTACTGTGTCAATTTGACCCCTATATTATGTCCCCATTGCTGTTTAACTCGCCAGCACAAAACGCGTTGGTGTAGCTCTCATGGCTCTAGTATTTACGCCAAAATCTGTAAACCTTATTTCTGAACACCCCGTATACGTACTTGCCTTCTTACCGGGAGAGAGGGTATTCCTGATGCGCAACACGTGCAGACTGTTATAGGTGTTGTTGGTTGCTAAAATCTGTCACCGCTCCAAAAGAAAAAAAAAACGAAAAAAACGGCGATGCGTATCGAATATATTTCACGCTGCCTTGACTCTTTGCCTTCATCTTGATGTGGGCACAACCTGGTATGTGCAATTTCAACACCTTTAAGCCGTGGCAGTTTAAGTGTTTGCATTGACATTGGCACAACCACTTCGAACAGCATGGTATCCGCGCGTCTTTTTTTACTAAACTGAGCGCAATCACGCTGCATATAAAAAAGGGCTGCGCTGCTACGCAGCAAGGACATTTTCGACAGCGAGCGGCGCTTTAGGTCCGAAAAAAGTATCGTCATGAAGTTCGCGCTAGCGTGTTTGGTGCTGTCAGTGATGGCTCTCGTGGTTTTCTGCGCGCAACGAGCATCATTGTAGTAAGTTTAAAAAATACTAATGTCAACGCCTTTTATTTCTTTCAGTCATATTCGTTCACCTTGCTTTATTTTGTTTGAACCTGCTCTTGCCACTGTCTGGTGTTTTAACGGAGAATCTATTTTTCTTTTTTGCCTGTGGGGTTGGATGATTCGAACATAATCAAGTATAACGTCACGGATGTTGCCTGACGGACAGATATGACGTCAGGGAATGATGTAACGTTACTGACGTGTGTAGCATCACGGACGTTACGTTTGTGAGCTACATCATTTTTCCAATAATTGTGCAGTCCGTGTCTTAACGCGTCATTTAATTTCAGAAATCAACGAAGTCACCCCTCCCAGAAGCTTGGCGCGAACCCTACTTTCTTTTATTTCATTAATTAGTTTGCTACATCAGGTGCGCTGGTTGCCTTTTTAATGACTTGCTTAAAACTAGTCTAGAAAACGTTAACTCTTCGTCCCACCCATCGCACGCATGGAAGTGATTTATAATAGAAGGCACGAACGCCGAGGTTTATCGGTGTTTCAGATACTTCTTTCAAGATTAATCTTGCTTACTTTTAGGTCAGACAATTTAGATATACTCAGGCATATAATTTTTCAACAGTTGTTCATTTAGCCTTCAAATATATTTTCCACACCTTAAAAAGCTTTTGCACTCAGAGTCAATTATCCTTAATATCGAGTTTGATTTAACTAAGTTTACAATGACTCACTTATGTAAGCCCTTCGGATAAGAGTTTTAAAGGCGATTATGAACAGCAATAACACGAGACGAGTTTTAGATACCGCCACTCAAGGAGCCTATGTTAATAAATAGAGTGCGTACATGTGAGGTGAGGCGTTGAATAAAATGACACTGTGCCTCAAATTGTGGGTACACCTCCTCAGCTTGCTAACCAAAGGGGTGTAAATTTAGCATGAAATTGTATTCAACGTATAATAGGGAAATTCTGTTTTCTGTGATCAAAGGTGTCAGCGTATTGTCGCTTAGAACACATTTGGGGTGAATGCTGACGTTGCAGGAGTCAAATATGATTCCAGGGTTTGATAATTGCCCCTGCCTGCTTCGATCTGGATGGGCATCTTAATCCAGCGACAATCTAACGTCGCCCGAACACCTAACGTCAAAGTTGCTTTAGCTGTCCGCTACTTAAATCGCCGCGAAACCAATTTTGCTTTAAACATGATTCCCTTTGTTCTTCTTTTGCAGAAAAGAGCGACGCTGAAATGAAGAAACTAATAGCCTGCGTTATAGCGAAGGTTCCAGATGCTAGCAGTGTACGTACCTAAATACGCCTTGCGTAGTTATCGTCGTATTTATAACCAAATTGTTTTATAGTGCCGATTTGTACAATAGCAGGAGCCTTCAAAGAAGTGTCCGACAATTTTTTCAGCCTTATACCAATAATTATTTGCGTACTGCAACTCGCTTTTTAATGCGCCGTGGCTTTATCCGATTTGCTTGTTTTTTTTGTTTTTTTACATTGCTTTGTGATAACATTGTCGCTTGTTTTGCGTAAGGGTGTATAAGTATGTATATTTCATACATCTGTACACCTGAAGACTACCACTAAACGCTCTGTTGCATCCGCTTTGAAATCAGCGAGGACTAGCATACATGCTCATGAGGAAAATATGTGCCTCTCCTAAGTAGTCGTTTTCTGATTATATCTTGAAGGGATTTCTCATAATGCACAGAAACTGGAGCAAAACTAAAAAAAGTCGCGTGGTCGTTGCTTAGGATACGAACTTCTTTGAAAGTAGTAAATAATACTACTCACGCTCTCGGCCCGAAAAGGCGACAGCAACCACCAGTTTTTGTTTCCCGGTAAAGGCTGGACTTTATGGAGCGAAAATGCTGCGAAGAAACGACAAAATTTGCTCTGCCGCGTTTTGTCTATTCACATCACGCGCAAGGCAAACTTTGCCGCCGGGCGGAGAGTCATCTGTTGTTTCGCTGCATATTTACTGCACGGAGTCCAGCCTCCAACACTGTCAAGTTTTTGGCAAACGACGGCAGTGGAGCGCTTATCCAAACACAGGCTTTGTTCTGCATTTTTGTACAGTGGGATAAACTCCGACATAGGAAAACGTTGCTACTGTCACTGAAGCAACAAGAAACGCAGGAGACTCGAGCATTATCGTGTATCTCCGCAGTGAATGAAATCGTGGCATTAACTGATAATCACCCGGGAGAACGAATCACTAACCAGAAGCGTGAAAATATAAGGTCACGTCCAGCGTTTCTCAAGTTGGCGGCGGTTCAAACAAAACAGCCTTGCATCGCGCAGTATTGAGGCAAAAGTGCTGAGCGAGAAAATGAGGCACACGCTCAGTAGCTTAAAGTAGACGTTTTTAAAAAACAAACGGCTCATACATAGAAATGTACTAGTTAGATTTCGCAATCGTCTTACACTATCTGCGCAGGAGGCTCATATGCGCTCGTGCTTGTTCCAAACCAGTGATTTTGTGCCTGTGGCCTTCAATTCTCTGTCTGCCCAAAGATGAACATTTCGGCCGCCGCCATATCTTTGGTGTAACATAATTCCCATATGATGAAAGTTCTTCTTTATAATGGTGTTGACCTTATTATCATATATCTATTTATTTTCTTGCCATACACCACAGAATAAGTGAAAAACCTTTATCCCAACACCCTACAATGAATCCATCGATCTATCCCTAAAGCAACCGTTTTCACAACGCAGTTAAACGACACGCTCGACAAAATGGTCAAGGACCTCGGATGCACTGAACGGCTCTGCGCCGTTCGAAAGCTGTGCGCCCACGAAGACACGGTAAGCATGTTTGACCCCCTTTCCGGAGAACCTCTATGGTGTATTATAGCAGTGAGAGAGGCGCGAGAAAGCAAATGAAAGCCTTGGAGAGATTCGTTGTAGGAAAGTATATCCCATTCTTCTCGTAACGCGCCGAGGCGCGTACGTGACCAGTTGGTGAGCCAACGTCACGTAGTTCGCCGTCGTCCATTCACCGAGCACGCATCGGCATGACGACTTCCATGCGTCTGGAAAGGCTTGGTTTTCCGTCTGTGTCCGGTGGTGCCCGATGTGTTGCGATTTTTTATACTAAACATCGAGGAGCTCTACGACTACTCTAATCCCTAGAAGAAAAATTATATTTGCGTACTGACTGGCATCTTAGGAAACGCAGGTCGTGGCGTGTCTCCAGCATCTCATTATAGCTCCGCAACCAATGAGATTGGGAAAATTAGCCGTCGATAAGGGTGCCAAGGAACGATCATGGCACGCATTACGCGTAAGCGTAACAAGCTATACTTCGTTTCACTTTCCGTCCAGACGCAGCGGATGCTACGAGGGAACGGGACCAATCAAGCAGCGTCAAAAGTGCAAGTCACTAAGCTTGTTCTGTTTATGATTGGTTCAGCGATGATAGAACATGACAGAAACATTACGAACACCATGATGGTGCCCTTTGACGCTCTGTGATTCGGCATACAATCTCGTAGCATCGGCTGCGTCTGGACGGAAGGTGAAACAAAGTATAGGCCGTGCCTGTCGTCATCTGTCAGCGACTAGAGCATGAGACACGATACCTAAAATAAATATTCTGCCCTCTGGCACTGAGCCAACACCATCTAGAATAATAGAGGCCTCCGAACGCCCTAGTCTTTTTCCATGGAACGTCATCAGAGTCAGATGGCTCCAGCTCGGCAATTGGACCCCGAGCACGACGTCGAGCGTCGTTCGACGCGTTGATAGGTCACAAGGCCAAGCCGAGCACTGACGAAGCACTCGTGGCCAATCTGCATCTACGCTCGATCTCACTGTGATGACGTCAAAATTAGAGCGCTCACAGGCTTCGATGATTGTAGGTGGTGTTAACTGATGATTGTAGGTGGTGTTTGTGCAGCACAGCAGACGCTTCTTTTACGTCTAGACCCATTGTCAGCCACGTCACTCGCTGAACTCACTGACGGCGATCCCACACTCCAAAAATGTCTGTGCGTCTACTTTCACGCACAGCACTCGGACAGCCAATCACCGCAACTTACGGAAGAAGCTCAGCGATTGACGATGCGGAAACATATGTTTAGACCAAAAAACGCAGTCTGAGTTGTGATATTAAGCAATGCAAGCGTGACGTTTTGCATTGCCAAATGTCACAACTCAGACTGCGTCTTTTGGTCTAAACATATGTTTCCGCATCGTCATTCGCTGAGCTGCCTCCGTAGGTTCCGCTAATTGGCTCTCCGAGTGTTATGCGTGAAAGTAGACGCACAGACTTTTTTAGAGTGCAACTGCTTTGGGAGAAAGTAGACCTCCCCATATTGGTAACGGGAGAGAACAGCGAAAAATCTTCCAGCTTTTCACTCTGGTGAAAAGGAAGACCAGCGAATCAGTACTATGGTGGGAATGAAGAAATGGCCGGCCGCCAGTCGGCAAGCCAGAGTGGAAAGGCTAAAAAGGTTGCCGCCATATATCAGCGACGGCGGCACCCTTTCTAGCACATCAAGCAAAAAAAAAAAAAAATTATTATTGAGTTTTTTTTTATTTTACCAGACAACCGGCTAGCCGATTGTCTGGTTGCCGTCGTCGCTAATAGATGGTGGTAGCTGTTCAGAGTTTTGTGTCGAGATTTGTTCGAACACAGACACGATACTGGGGAAACAAGCCCTAAACAGCTCCGCTGTAAAAAGACACAGGGACAAGTAGGCGAAAAACAAACACGGCACTAACTCACGACTTTTTTTTTCTTGTTGCCCTTCGAGAAATAAAAGCAATGAAGTGGTAAAAAAATACTAAAAGAGAACAAATCAGTCGTGAGTTTTTCATACAGCAGGAATTTAGTCTGCCAGAACATGGCGACATTGTTACCCACTGTAGATGAGCAATTTAGCCAGTGCAGCGTACGACTGCCAGCCTGGGGTTTTAACGTGCATCACGCAGTATGATACACGACCGCACGCCGGTACGATGCTCATCCAGATCGAAGCGGGCAGGGGTCTTGAAGAAGAAAAAGAAAACAAAGTCGTGAGTTACCACTGTGTTTCTGACTTTCGTCTACTTTTCCTGCGTCTTTTACAGCGGAGCTTTAAGGGCTAGTTTCCCCAGGATCGTGTCCCCTGCAAAGAAATTAAGACACCGAACTCTGGACACCTACCGACATCTATGTGCGACGGCAGCAAGCCACGTATCTGGTTGCCACCGTAGCTCATAGATGGCGGTAGCCTTTCCGCTCTAGCTTGTCGACTTGCAGCCGGCCTTTACTTTCTATTGTACAGCTCCGCTGGTCTTCCTTCATCACCAGAGTAAAAAGGCTGAACGTTTTTTTGTTTTTTTACGCTCTTTTTTCCCGTTACCAATGTGCACCGACTAGCAGAACTTCAAACTCTATTACACACACTCGATATTGTTTAGAGTGAAATAGGCTGCCAGCCCGCTGGTACGCTTGGGCGTTCCGTCTTCTCCTTTAAAACAGTTCTTAGGAACATAATGAAAAAAAGAAGATAATTAGCCTAAAGGTTCGTTTTTCAATTGGATCAGGAACTCCGAAAAGGTATCCATCGAACTTCGAGAAAGCTGATTCACGAACTGGTACATATAGCGTTCTAAATCGACTTTACTATTAACATAATACCTCCGCACATGAGCAGCAAAATATTTATTTGAGTATATTGCATTACTGCCCTTGACGAGGACCAGACAGGGCGTAATATTCAAAATATAAACCGACGAAGATAACGACGCCCCGACACTGCGCAGAGGCATCGACGTGCGGTTTCCATTTTTGCTGCATGCGCTTCTACATTGGCTATACAATCTTGAATTACGTGACGCGATCGGTTCTTCTTATTTAACGCAGGGTAGTAGGCTCTAAAATCTTTATTACAGCGGAACTGTCAAGGGATAGTTTCCCCAGGATCGTGTCCCCCGCAAAGAAATGAAGACACCGAACTCTAGACACCTACCGCCATCTATGAGCGACGGCAGCAAGCCACGTATCTGGTTGCCGCCGTCGCTCATAGATGGCGGCAGCCTTTCCCTCCGGCTTGCCGACTTGCGGCTGGCCATTACTTTCCATTGTACAGCTCCGCTGGTCTTCCTTCTTCACCAGAGAGGAAAAGCTGAAAGTTTTTTTTTTTTATTTCCAGCGCATATACTTGTTTACACTATTTCAATGCTTGAACGTATTTTTCTTTTGTATTTGATGATTGATAATAATATGAAACATCCTTTGTTTACTCTTGTTGTTTCCACAGGAGGGGGCCTTGAAGAAATATGTTCCAGTAAGCCTGCCTTTTATAGTTACCGTATATTCCGCTAATTTAATTCTGCATTGAAAAAAGAAAAGAAAACAAGAGCGTCGCAGCGTATTTTCCAGTCACCCGACCAACACCCTCAAAGAAAAACCAAGGCTTGTAAACGACGTTTTCTTGCTCCATGGAGCGTCCTCACAGTTGGATGACGCCCAGTCATCGATCCAACCAGAGACTCATGACGAGCGTACTTCGAAGCGTTGATTGGTGACGAAGCCCAGTCGAACGGTGATGCAGTAATAATAATAATAATAATAATAATAATAATAATAATAATAATAATAATAATAATAATAATAATAATAATAATAATAATAATAATAATAATAATAATAATAATAATTTTTATTGTTCTTTTCTGCAGTACATCGCGTCCAATCTGCGTCTTTGCTCGATCTCACCGTGATGACATCAAAACTCTAGTGCACAGGCTTCAATTATTCTAGGAGGTAATGATGTCCCAGTCCAGCTGAGAACTATACACCAACTCGGTGTTGATAAACGAGCGTGTGGTCGCGTGAAAACTATGGGCAAAGCAGATTCGCAGAATCGAAGCACTGTCTCAATAGTTTATGGATGCGAGCGTAGTCGAACCTACAAGTACTAGCATGCTGTCCCTGAGAGGTACTATTTCACTGAAGGAGTGATTGTGCTCGGCAGGCCCATTCAAAGCACAAAGATCGCTCTCGTAGCTATTTGCTACGCCCAAGCCTCGAGTAACAGAGGCAGATATTAGCTATACCCGTGGAGTACTTTCTGCGGCTATGTACACTCGAAGATACGGGAGGGCGTGTCACGACGAAAATTTCACCGAAAGCTGCCCGCGAACCTATTTTCGTTGTCACATTAAAAAAAGAAAAAATTGTTCATTTTTTATGCGCTGCGGGAAGTAGTTCTTGAGATATTTAGTTGAGGAAGAAAGTCACGATACTCTTGGTGCTTGAAACGTGTAAGTTTCGATAAGAATAACAAAAAGCAAATCTAAGAGGAACCCACATATATATTAATTTAACACACGAACGGGAAAATTAGTAGAATTTCGCGACGAGCCGGACTTTAACTTTTGCTTCTTGAGGTAAAAATATGAGTATAGAATATTCGAAACCTGCGCAATCGAATTTTCGACATCATCGCAGTAAGATTGAGCAAAAACACGAATAGGATACAAGTGTTGTGCCAGCGTTCCGCTGGGCTTCGTGTATAATCAACGCGTGACAAACACGCGTTAATTGAAAAAAAAAGACAAAAAAAAACACAATTTGGGCGCAAGACAATGGAAACTCTTTACCACCGTGGAGTGACGTCAAAGATATCAGATACTAACTCAATACTGTGACTTCACGACAATGCGGCGGCGCTGCTGTCGGCATTGCGCACGCGCAGACGACTCACCTCAGGCAGATCTGGTTTCTGCGAATGCGCACGGCCCTAGTGTGGGCAAAATGCGGGCTTGCGTGTAAACGTTCATGTATACTAAAATTCTTTGGAGCGCTCTCTGTGCTCTGCGGGAAAATGTACTCACAGGCTCTTTTCGGAGCGTATACGCTTTGGTTGACTTGTTTTCTAACGCGTCTTGCTTATGCAAAAACGTAGAAAAGAAAAAGTCATAAGCACAGAAGTTGTTTCTGTACATTTTTTTACTTTCGACGATCTACACGTGACCGGTCTTTTGTGCAATGTTATTCGAGTTTTTTTTTATGATTTTGTTTTCTTTTTGCAGGTTGCTCAACTTGAACTGCTGCATGGCCTGATAGACAGCTGTTCACACTGAGGCGATCGTTGCTCCTCACAGATCATCACTAAAATAAAAAATATATAAAAAATGTTCTTAGTTTTCTTGGAATGCCGTGTCATTCAACTTCTTCGTGGATTAACAAAGTGTCGTTCATCACGCCGGTGTATTGTGAGGAAAGAGTTCACAATACGAGCGGCTTTTTGAACCCCGAGCGAAGAATGGCTAGAATAAGCCATTCTTCGCCTGTTTGCCTGTTTGCCTGTTCAAGAAAATTCGATTCTCTAGGGGTAAAGAGCGGATTGTGAATCAGTCACGACGCGCACTTTTCTATTTGTTCAGTATCAGTAGTCCGAGTAAATAGAATAGGTACTCTTTGCAGCTGCTACGAACTCTTTGATTAATAATTAAATGCTCGCGGTGTCTTCTGCATTCGAGATGTATCATGACCTTCATTTTAACCTAACTGCAGAGACATTCCTGCGCGGCTGTTTTTCCGAAGATAACTTAACGGACCAATCATTGGGATCTACGGATCGCGTCCAGGGAATACCAATGAGCAAAAAAAGAAGATAATTCTTGAGAAAGCAATTTGTAAAGCGACATCAAGCACGCTAAACGTCCTGCTCATGTTCCCCAAACAAGTTGGGTTTTTCAGCCAAACCGTCTTTTCAGACCCGTCATCCGCTGAACGTGCAACGTGGATTGCAGTGACTGCAGCACCTGTTCGGCAGGGAAGCGGGCTCCCAGACATTTCCAGATAATATCCAGCTGTTCATGTAGCGTGTTCGCAACTGTTTCGTGCTTGTTTGTTTTAGTCTGAGAGGGGCGAGAATTTCTCGCGTACTTTGTCGCCCACCTAGAATTGCGATAGGGTTATAATCACATCGCACTCTAGATCTCTGCTAAATAATCGCTGTGTTCATTTTATGTGTGTTTGGAGGGATATGAACACGAGATTGAACAGTCGCGCCCCTAGCTGTTCATTTCCGCTGCGTAGGCAACATAGACAAGCTACTTCGTTTGTTTCTGACGCAGGGTTCTGCAGAGGTTTGAGTTCAATCAATCAAGCACCAATCAAACACGATTCCAGACTTGGACGCAGGTCTCGTGTCCAGTATCCGCCCCCCGCTCAATCGAGAAAGATGACGTAAATGATCCAGTCCACGTGCCTCGAGCTGGGTAAACACAGAGCTGTGTAGCAAACAAGTTGGGCAAAGCGTCTTCTGTAGTTTGATTTCATCGCAGAGGCACCAGAGGGGGACATGAAAAACACGCATTCTGTCACACGTGTCAGCTCATCAGTTTTTTGGGGGCTTCTTTCTGTTCTTTTTTTCATTTAAGCATATACAGCACTCAATGCCAAGCAGCTATGAGGCAGCGCAGATGTTAGAGATTGTACTGTATATCAACTATACACGCAGGTCGAGGGATTTTCAAACCCGTTCACCCCCGGCGTAAACGCGTCTCAATATACAGCGAGCGCCCATTGGTATGCTCGATGGGGTGTGAATGGAAACCACTGCGGGCTGCAGCTGCAACGTATTGCATATCGGATTGCTCTCGCCGTGTTTTCATCCGTCGTCTAGCACCGGTGATGCATATATAAAGAGGAAGGCCCCGCCATAAAAAAAAGATTTTCCACCGGTTTTCAAAGTGGAGGTGAGGTGTGCATTACCATGAAGTTCTTACTGGCCTGTGTCCTCCACGCCGTTGTGATCTTCGTGGCATTTGGTTGGAATTGGGAACACTGCGGTAAGTTTTTTTTAAAGCTTTTTTATGACAATGTCGCGTTTTATGTATCCTCACTGTATCGTCAGCCAATCAAGCAGTACCAAAAGTTTATTGTCACGACGCTCGTCGCCTTTGCGCGTTTGCTATACCCCCGGCTAAATCAATCGCGGAAAGGGGATTCACAGTGATTCTTTGCTTTGTTTTGGCCGTGTCAGATACAGCCAATGGTATAGCAACCGCATGAAGACGACGAACGGCATGATTTTGGCGCTGCATGATCGACTCTAATCAGGTCGTAGCGTCTGCGGCGACCGGATTTAGAGTTAAACGAAGTGATATAGGCATACGTACATCTTCTGGCAACAAGGCTATTTTCCATTCATATTTTGAGTTTATTCTAGACAATATCTATATTACGTTTATTTCAACATTATAGCACGATTCTAAAATAGTACGACGCGAAAACAAAATGTTGCATTCCCACGTGTGGAATACTTATATGGTTCTGGGTGCTAAACGTTTCCAAGGGAAGTTCGCCATCCTGACGAAAGGGCATATCTGACTATCTGACAGGACTGTTCCGATACGTCCGCTGTAACCGAGCGTGCCAATCGTTTGATTGTTCGTGTCGCGGCACTCCAAATTGTGACACCACTGCACCGCGGTGGTGGCCTTTCTTTCTGCGCAGAAAAGAACGATCTCGAAATCAGGACGCTGCTTGACTGCGTCGAATCGAAGGTTCCGTTTTATGTAAGTATTACCGCTTGCACAGTTTTTTTTTTCGCCTATAAACAGTATTAGAGTAAGAAACGCAGAACATGGTGCGTTCCGGATATGCTATTATCACTCTCCAGTCAATGAGGTTTTGGCATGTGCTGATAAGATAATTGAAAGGCGAATCACGATGCGATAAGCGTGAACATACTATAGCCACGCTTCTTTGGACTGGTTTGAACGTAGGAACATGGAGAAGAAAATGCATTTTCCGAAAACTCGAATTATTTTAGAAGATATAAGCGAATTAAAATTTAAAAAAAGAACCATAACATTTCTTCTCTGATACACAATCTGCAAAATTCGATGGCTAAAGGGTTGTAGCGAAGCGGCTGGCCGATTGGCTGCGGGTTAGGTTCAAGGCCGCCGTGCCAAGGACGTGTACGCCTCGTCACCAAAGCCGCCAAAGACCCCTCGCATCGACGTATCTTCAGGTTCCGAACGCGATCGGCGTTACGAATTGACCTGGGCTGTTTATACTTCAACGTCGGCGAACCCAACGCGCGCCGGCGTAGAACGATGTTCGTCGTTTACTTCGCCGCGCTCCGCCACGTTGAGAAGAGCCCGACCAAACGTGTTTATTAAGTTCACAGCATTGGCCAAAAGTATTGGTATTGGCCAAAAGTATCAAGGATTGGCCAAAATTCTCGGAGGATTATTTTGGCCAATAACTCGACGGAACGCCGTATCGATTTTGTGGGGTATACTGCGAGTGGCATTCCTGCCCGTTATAGAGACCTATATCTCTGTAAGCTCTGAACCTGAGCGTTGCAAAACCACGCGGAAAATAAAAAAAATTGCTTCAATTTACTAGTAATAATTCTGCTGTATGCATGTCTAGAAAGCCGGAAGTTAGTCAGCTGTAATGGGCGTCTGATATATCTCAGCTGTATACAGTCTTGTACATGTTACTCGACAAAAGTAATCGATAACGATTAAAGTATTCTCGCTTAAAAAGTATTCAATGAGATTACTGGATTACTTGGAAGAAAAGTAATTGGCCGTTACTTTTCCGATTATTGCCGATTTTCAAAACGTAAAATTGGTTCTGTTCATTGTTAGACTAGAATCACTGAACAATATACTATTTATGTCCTTTATCCACCCATTTAGGTAAACCAATCTCCCGTCGGAGACTTGTTTCGAAGATTCCTCGACTGTACACTTGTACAAAGTGCTCCATTAAAAAGGAGAGAAACAATATTAGCGCTTACAAGTAATTTCCGTACTTTCAAAAGTAACCAGACAACTCTTGCGCTTCCATCATAATAAATGTGTTTAAATGATTACAAAATTACTAGAAAATAATCGATTAAATTAAATTAACCGCACAAGTTTGGCTGTATATAGACGAAAAAAACTTTAGCCAGTGGAGTACAACTGCTAGCTTGGGGTCTCTAACATGCCCCACGCAGTAGTGATACACGACCGCATACCGATACGATGCTCACCCAGATCGAAACCATGCAGAGTGTGGATTCAACCCTGCACGTTCCTTGTGATCTGAATCGCGAGCTTTCGCTCCAAGGTCTGTGGCACCCATCGTGCCGAGACCTTCCACATTCCCAAAACGTCATGGATGATTGTAAAAGCACTGCCATACGAAATGTTCGATTCTGTAACAACATCGGACACCTTAATTCGGCAATTCTTAATGATGAGGCTGTCAGCTCGGGCTGAATGATCCAAATCGCTCGAAGTGCTGGGCCACCCTGACCTTGCGGCGTCTTGCACGTCCACAGGTTTACGTTTAAACTCGTTGAACCAACGAGTTACTGTAGCACATGAAGGGCATTCATCGCCATACACATTCATCATTCTACTGTGTATTTCCTTGGCGGAACTCCCTTCTTTGCACAAAAACTTTATCATGCTCCGGTACTGAAGCTTAAAATCGGGGGAGGACACCATGTTTAACGGACTGCTGCAGACCAAAAGCGGAACAGGAAGTCTTGATATTACCAACATGTTTGGCTAGAGAGATATTCTAACCAACGGTTATAAAGACATCACTGTTCAGACTTCTGGTTATAGCCGAGTTGCAAAACATTCTGATCACCCCTCGTACAACGTGGGCGAAATGGATTGAACGCACTTTAAAGTGATCGTAAAAATCGGTTTGGTTTCTGAACTTGTCGCGCTGGGATTTACAACAGAGGTGCCTAAAGTAGGTGGAAGCTTTCACTAAAATTGTGGAAAGGTTGGCTTACCTGACTAAATCAAGAAAATCAAAGTTATTGCTTTCCTTATACCTTGCACGTACACTCAACAAATATTAAATGTTATTGTGGCGCTTATTTGGGCCAAATGAAGTGAAGAACAGGTAAGCCAATTGCATTTTATTTCCATTTCACAAAGTATCCAATCGTAGTAAACGCCAGAATAGCCTACAACAATTTTCTCATGACTTTGAGTTAAACAAATCATGAGCCATTCCCTCTGTGAAGGTGGATGACCGGCGTAGGTATTTAGCACACGACACAGACCTGCACCGAGGAGCCGGAGAAAACTTGACACGCGCGACGGGACCGCCACCCCCGGAGAGCGGAAGGAAAGAAACTAGGCACGCAAGCGGCTTGGAACGACGACAAAGAGGTGGCGGTGCGAGCGTAGGCATGGCCGACGCGGGTCTCACAGCGGCAAATCTTAGAGAAACCTTTATTATCTACCTGAGAGTCTACTCATCTTGAAAATGGTGCTATACTTCGTTTCAGCTTGGGTCCAGACGCAGCCGATGCTACAAGCGCGAGCTCCGGGCTTTCAGCGTCCCTGCCAAGCACGCGCGCTCGTGCAGTACAGGCACTGTTCAGGGCCACACGCTCGTGCTTGTAGCATCGGCTGCGTCTGGACCCTAGCTGAAGCGAAGTATAGTTGAAAACTAATTTACTGAATATACCTATTGCTAAATTACCCAATCATCAAGGAGAATGCAGGGAATGGTGTTCCACGCGCCGCACGTGCCGGCGTCTGCAGCAGTAACTGTTCTTAAGCAGAAGCCTAAAACAAAGGCATCTTGCACGCGCGTTGGTCACCGCTTTATTTTAGTTATTTACTTCTGATCTTTCATACGGATAGGCGTGCGCGCGTGGCGCGTGCGGGTGTGTAATCGTAGAGGTTTTGGTCACGCACACAAAAAGTCCACGGAAAACTAGCCATAAACAGCTTCGCTGTAAAAGCTTAACGATACATTTTCCATAGACAAAACCAGTTTTAATTCCCTTTTTTTGACTCCGGAGGTTTCATCCATTCATTATCTCAATTAATGAATGCTCCAATCTCAAGCACCTCTAATATAAATTCCAGCGCGATAAGTTCAGAAACCGATTTATACAGTCAGTTTAAAGTGCGCTCAATCCATCTCGCGCATGCTGTAAAAAAAAAAAAGTTTCAAATCTCAAATATATTAGTGAACGTAATTTTACATCAACAATTGGGAACGATATCCAACCGTTTCGCTCCTAGGGGCTATATTGAGAACGACACCGAAGACACCAACAACATACATCGATTTGTTTTGTTTTTTCACTCAACGCTCGGCCCACGTACAGCCGAACGTTGGGTCAGCGTTCGGCTGGGGCTGGTGTTCATTCAGTGAAGCCGAACGTGGACACGCAGAGCTCATGGAATTTTAACTTCATCCCTTTTGACTAAGCGCGGAGAGAAAAAAAATTGGGCACGGGTCGTGCTTAATGTTTGCCCCACCTTCAATCAAGAAATATGAAGTAAAGAATCCAGTGCTCGTACCTTGTGTTGGTGAACACAAAGCTTCAGTAAAAACAAGCTGGGCATAGTGCCCCTACAAATCGATCTCATCGCTAACAACTACTGTCGAGACCTGTTATAACGAAGTCAGTTTTAACGAAATAGAGGCTACAGCGAAGCGATCACGATTTCCAATTCCCGTTCGCACTTCTTTATAACCGAAGTCGGTTATAACGACATAGTGGATATAGCGAATGGATTTCCGATTCCCGTTGACTTGGTTATAACCGGTCTCGACAGTATTCACTTTTAGACCAGGTTTGTGGTAGTCAATATAAGG
The DNA here is from genome assembly GCA_037355805.1 of Ixodes ricinus. Classification (NCBI taxonomy): domain Eukaryota; kingdom Metazoa; phylum Arthropoda; class Arachnida; order Ixodida; family Ixodidae; genus Ixodes; species Ixodes ricinus. The sequence goes on along the minus strand of JAZHYW010050802.1, from coordinate 156,867 downwards.
CCTGCATTGTTTGGGGTAGAATAACTTTGAAATAGCCCAGGATGCAAATGTCTCAGAGTATATAAATACAAAAAACAATTAATGAGTTAAACTTTCTTTCAGAACATGGAGACAGGCAATCCGACGAACAGAACTATCCCTGCGAATGACGAATCTCGGGACACGATTACATCTGAAAAATGTGATATCCGCAGAAATAATGAGCAAATGTAACGTCCTGCTCATTGTTTCTGCTTGCATTACATTTTTTTATCTTTAAATGTATTCTAGTGTTGTCAATAGCAGGCATTTTTCTACTCTTCGTCGTGATTGATTACATTCCGGTTCTGCAGTAAAGTTAACTCGGAGACTTTATTTTTTTAAGTGTATGACAAAACTAATTTCTGTGCTTGTTCCTTAAGTTGCGCTTGAGAAATTCACTGCCAGCAGTATTAACTTGCTATTTTTTTTTCATTTTAACAAAACTATTCCGCCACAGCTCAAAGTCAAGCTGAACGAAACGGTAAAGAAACTTGGATGCACCGAAAAGCTGTGTGCCGTGCGAAGGGCGTGTGGCCAGGACGGCGTGGTAAGTTACCTAACATTTTGTTTTGCCCGTCGCGGCCAGTTCAAGAAGACTATTTTTTTTTGTTTTCTAGCTAATCCTAAAAAGGGTACTCCGGCGATATTTTTAGCTACCCCAATTGATTATAATTTCGAAATCACAGGTCTTTAGTCTTTCCGGCAGGCTAATTAGTATCGCGAAATTCAGAATAGTTATTGCAAAATCGGGACGTGAAAAATGATGCCGAAACCAACACTCAAATAAATATATTCGCGCTTTTCAGTGCCGCAATGTCAGTGGAAGGCCGGCTTGCAGATAGAGCGGGCAATCTAAAAATGAACAATACCGAGCATTTGTTTCGTGCTGCTGCGCGGATGCTGGAGTGAGTTTCCGAAGCATTCACTAAACCCCATGACACTGCTTGGAATCAGTTGGAAACAAAGTCTACAGTCCAAAGAGTGAAACCCTGCCTTCCGCTGATGTCACTTTTGTTATTGTTACCAGTAGATTCTTTAACTTTGAAAAAGCACTGTGAGGTGCAAAATTGAAATATCAATACCTACGCGGGAAAAAAATTATTTTGACCCAATTTGTTTACTATTTCAGCGATCTTTCTTAGTCAGTTTAGCAACATTTCAGGCAAATCGGGGACTATATACATAAAGAAAAGGCCGGAGTAGCCCTCTTTTAAGACGCGTTCACACTTACGAAACGCAGTAATCGGGCGACAGCGTCTTGGTCCTCGAGCGACCGTCGTGGTCGTAAAACAGACAGGTTTGGAGCAGTCGCCTCGCCGACCTATTTTTGCGCCCGGTCGCAGAATCGCCTAGAGGCCTGGCCAATCAGGCAACGCCTCGGAAGTGACGTGTAGCGCGTCGGGTTCCTTTCAGACAGGCAATCCGTCCGTCCTTTTGTTCCGCAAAAAAATAAAATCTAATTTATTACTCTGTGCTACGGTTCCCAATACCCGATGTCCGAAACGTTTACGTGTAAATTTCATCGAGAGCTTTGTTTAATCTAAACAAGATTGTTATCTAAGGTGTTGTAAGGAATTATATAACGCGCTAAGATAAATGCGTCTGTCTAATTTTGTTCTTACGGGGACAATAGATATGCATGATGTTCCTAGCTGATGTTCCGAAAACAGACGGGATGCATGTGCTAGGTTTGCGTGGATACTGGATGGTTATTTGAATCGAATAGCGCTGCACGACTGGTAGCGTTCGCAGTGCAAAGAAAACCAACAATATACCGACAATTCTATCGTCACCAAAAGCTCAAGCAACTCAAGGCGTGGCTTATTATCTTGACGTTACTTGCGTCCTGGTTGGTTCTTCGGAGCTCTTATCGGCTAATGCCGCAATCCGACTGGCTAAAAGGCGATAACCCCTTAGCCAATCGGCTAGGGAGTTATCGCCCTAGGCCGATTGACTCCTTAGCGATTGGCTCAGGAGCCGATTGGCTCCTCAGCCAATCAGCTTAAGAGTCACCGCATTCCGCGTCTCGTAAACTGCCAGGGACTATAATAGAGTTGAAGCTATAGAAATGAAGCTACGCGATATTCGATTCGAAAAGGTATTCGCACACCCCTGTACTTCATTTCAACAGAAGTGAGGGTTCTATATAGTCCAGCGTTAGACGACGAGCAAACACGAACACGCAGGCTGAAAGCGAAACATCGTGGCGCGTTCCCAACGTCTGATTGGCTTAGCCGATGATAATCTGCCCGCAGTAAGACGGGGCATAGCCTCCTATAGACCCTTTCTTCAAGGGCGCCGCCATCTTGAATTGTCGTCACTTCCAGTATGGGCGAAAACATTGTTTTGCCGTCCCCACGCCAATAGAATGCATTTAGGAGAAAAGCGTAACCGTCACCCATTCTCGTTTTCTCTCCCCTCTATTTTTTTACTATTTGCAGGTTGAAACGTTTTAATATTTTTTCGTCGCCCATACCGGATATGCCTACTTGGCGGTCGGGGGCGAGAGTAAGCGGAAAAGGTCTATATACTGACAAAGCCTGGCAGATCGCCTCGAAAAGCGGCCGCTTACGGCCGCTTAAATGAAAAAGGTGGAGTGGCAGACGACGGAAGAGAGGACAGCCACGTGATGGGCGCCCCGCTGCGGTGAGACGCCGAAACACGCTTCTCCGTAACGAACAAGCGTGTTTAGGGTCCTCGCCGCTGCAAAAGCTGTGCATTGACGTCCAGGTTCCCCGAGAAATGGCTCTTTGATGCTATGTGCTACCAGATCCTCGCGCTCCAAATCTGCGACGGGCACTCTATGGCTCCGTCGTCGAACTGCCAGGCTTTGTGAGTATAGAGAAGGCTACGGACGGACGAACGCCATGACATTGCGATTTTTGGTGCTGCTTCGCTTGTCTCGCTGCCTCACAGCGCCTGCTGCGATCTCATCTGTGTTGAAACGAATTAAGTAAGTCGTTAACCGACATGCTCTTTGAGCTTCGTTACTGAAGCATGTTTGTTTAAAATCGCCAAACAAGATGTGTCCTCGCAAGCTTAAGCCGCGATCTCGCTGCTAACACATGGTACAAAAGACAGCCTGCAGACAGTTTGAGGTGTTTTTCTTCCTTGCAGGATGATCTCGTCACATTGGTCATACCGATACTGTCTGGAGACATGTTCTAAGCATGTATGAAGTAAACATGCTTAGAACATCCTCATGGCGCGTTCGCCAATGACTCCGTCATTATGTCTACAGAAAACACCGTGTCCTTTGTATGACTATGGTGCCTGGAGCGCGTCTCCGACTGGTGTGTTTAGCGTCCTATCCCGCCCATACATCAAAAGAGGTCCCGAAGTGGCAACAGATGACGTCACAGAAGCCGGGGTATCATGCTGTTGCTTGTTGGAATCCTGGTGGTTGGTCATAGAAATGCTGGCGAAAAGCACAAGCGAACGCGAGTGTCGCTGTCGTCACTTCGTCCTGCAGGCACCCCAACTTCCTGCTGCTGTATCTTCCGTGGACTGTCACAGTGAAGAGCGACTTGCAGCAGAACAGGCGTCTGCCACATACACCACTGCTGCTGAAACACCGCCAGGGTCGCGACCGGCGACAGCATGACACTTTTATGACGTCATCAGGCGGAAATCGAGGGACCACTTTTTTGGACGCGGTAAACACACCAGTCGAAGACGCCTTCCAGGCACCAGAGTATAACGTATGAGCCGTTGTGACTGCGGCTTTTTGGGCAAAGTAAATGAATGACGAGGCCACACATCTTTACACCTAAGAGTAAAAGTGTGGAATGAGACACTAAACAATGCGTTAAAAAAATATTTTTTTCGATCTCGTCATATGACGAGTTTACTGTACAAAATGCATTGATTGTCCGTGTCTTCTGCTGTAAAGCTGACAAACGACATTCTTTTCGAGTTCAAAATAGCAGGCTGTAGTCACTGGAAGCCTAAAAAACAAAACAAATAAACAACAAAAGGTGCGGCGAGTTGTGAGGCGTCTTATTCCAGAGCCAATCAAGTTGTGGCACTAGCCGATTAGGACGGCGATGAACCAGTCGCGAAGAGGGGACGTACGTACGTAATATGCCACACCATGCGATTCGTAAACTGTCAGTGACTCCTGTGGGATTGTGTCCCTAAATTGTACTGTACTTACACCAAGTGTGCATTGATACCAGCTGATCCTTTATGAGCTCATATTCGTAACCACATCGGTAAAAGCAAAAAAAAAATTGACACTTCTTTTTTTGTTATTTCCGCAGGAAGAAACACTCCAGCAGCATTTCCCAGTAAGCATGCTTTGGTCTTCGTAGTTTTCTATTGCAATAAATAACGGCGGCCATTCACGGCAGGTCGAAGAATTACCATCACAAGGTCAATTTATCGCGACAAAACTAAATGCATACAAATATTCTGAGAATGCTCTGCTTTAGTTTTGTTAGAACTCGAACCGTGAGATACGAGCCTGACACCATCATTGTTGGAACAAAAGCAAGAAGTTATGATATTCATTTGCATGGTGCTGCCAACTCCTTTTCGAGTAGCTGACAGTTCGATATTTTTGTGTGGCACAAAAGAAGATGAAGATTGGCGTTCCTTCAACTTTGGAACTTAAAGGGGTCATGAAACGCTTTTCCAACTTTTTCCTGTTTAGCTTTCCTCCTCAACTCATAAATCGCGTATTCTACCAAACAGTTCAAGAAGACGGAAAGGGGGGAGTCCCCTCTTGCTCGGACTCTCGGTTGTGTACCCGGACACAGCTATTCTCCCCCTAGAAGATTAGCCCGTCGCTTGAAATTCAAACAAAAGTTGCTTTCCCCACCCCGTTCACCCGAAGCTGACAGTGCTGTGGAAGCTACGTGCTCGTTGGGCCAGCCGCACTTCTGCCACGTGATCACGCTCTCTCGCGCATACACACTCGCAGGGAATGAGGTGAGGTGAAGAAAGGGAGGCGGCTGATTGGTCCGGCAAGCGCGTAGATCCCACCACAATGTCACCTTAGGGGGAAGGGAATAAGTGAGGTCCGGTGTCGTGGGACGTGCTTGTCGGACCCGGTGACGCGCTTTAGAAACCGCGGATGTATCGCAGTGAAAAGTCAGAGAGCTTACGAAGGGAAGGAGGTACGAAATAGCCTGCTGTGTTTTCAAATTTTAAAGTCAGGCTTTTGACTCTCTACCTTTTTTCTTTTGGCCCGCTGAACGATGTGCTATTAATAAAATCGATATCTAAATTGATTTATCCCAGCCCGAAATTCGTTTCATGTGCCCTTTAAGCTGCAGTGGAAGTCAGTTCGGAATTATTTACAGATGGCGTGCGAAATATAAAATGAAAAGCAATAATTTAATTAAGTAATTTATTTATTTATATTAACAGTTTTTATATTCTGCGTGTGTGCTGTAAATTTTAGTGACGGGTCAGCATGAACTTAGAGAAACAGACGTAGAAAGGAGGGAGCAATACAAAACAGCTATTTTGTCTTGTCCCGTCCATTGTACGTCTGTTTCTGTAAGTTCAGGCTGACCCATCACTAATGTGTACCAACTAGCTCAACGAAATGCTATACATTGTCTAAAACTAGGATTGCTAGAAGGCAGATGCTAAACATTTCTTAGAGTGTATTCGGTGTTTCCTTGCAGGCCGCTGATGTGGGTATGCTCAAACGAATGGTATCCAGGTGCGAACGCCTTGACAATCTTGTCTATCCTGGTGGTGATCCCTAAAACGAGGCCGCCTTCGGGATTCCTATCAAGACTTGTTAGGGAGCACTTGCTGCTTCTGGACTACAGCGCCGATCTTGTGCGACAGCGAACGACTCAAGAAACTTGGGCCATTATCAGACCTGAACGTCCGATAGCTAGACGCCTGCATCCATTACTACAGACAACCAGTTGCGAAAAAAGGTAGAATCGCAAAAGTTGACCACGCCTTGGTTTTTGAAGTTGTGGCTACACTTTGGAAATCATAAAACAAAATACGTAGTGCGTTCTCTTAAGCAAGGTTCATTACGGATAATTTTAGTACAGGCTGTTATATCAAAAAGCACGTGAAAAGTGACACATACATGCTCACGTATAGTTTTATTTGTGCCGAGAGGGCTATTTTGTGTGATAGAACAAAATGCAGAGAACAAGACTTTACGCGTATTAGAACTCCAAAGGTAACATTGAATTCCCAGTTAACCTTCGAAATTGCACAGGAAAAATTAACAATATACGTTAGAAATTGCTAATGCTCCTCAACACATCGAAATTAAAATCCCTCTTTTTTGATCAAACTCGACAACATTTTTTCTCTTCCTACTTTGTTCGTGGCCTCAACATTGCTTCCGCCTCTCACTACAAATATATTGGTATGCAGCCCCTCACAACATTTCTTGGAAAAATAAACATAATAGCATACGACCAATTTACGTTGCACCGTTTATTTCGTACATTTACACTTTGTACCGCTGCTTCGTTTTCGTCACAATAATAGACCCAAAATTGCAGCATGGATCATCCGTCTGAGACCCAGGGGCCGTGCAACGATATTGGGTTCGAGTGTTTCTCACCTTACGCAAGCTTACTGGCACTACGCGAGACAAGTTTACTCGCACGCAACGTCACTGACTAGTACCGTAGTTACACTAGCGCTCTCAATTGTCATTAAGCCAACGATAGTTGGCATCTCACAACTGTCAATGAGCTCTACTAAGTTACAAGGTACATAGGGCTAACCACCCCAGCTGAGATAAACGTCAAGGGACACAGCTGAAACCGAAACGAAACCAAAACTGATGTCACATTTAATTTTCTTTGACAAAGTGGTGCAAATGATTTATGAGCACACTTTTCATTCAGTATAAACGTTTAAAACAGGCATCATTTACTAGAAAAAATAATAAAAACAGCAGGGAAAAAATAAAGTTTCTTGTTACTATAGTGCCTCCTCAACCGGAAAAGAAGGTATATAAATTATAACGAATATCAACACTGCTATCTGTCCCGGTACTAAAAGAAAACTACTTCCTAAATGTAGAATCCCTGCTGCTCAAGTAGGCGGTGTTCGATGCAACAGCCTCGATGAAACGACGTTTGATGAAATGGCATTCGATGAAACGGCGCTCGATGAAATGTCTTCGGTGAAACGATGTTCGATGAAACGACGTTCAACGAAATGTCCGGACCCCCAAAAATCTGCCATTTTGAAAATTTGAAGTAATGGGAAATGTAAGGGTTAATTTTTCAAGTAATGTCCAATTACGTTTACTCTCAAGTAATCAAGTAATCTAATTGAATACTTTTTAGCCAAGAGTAATTGTAAATGTAATCGATTGCTTTTTTTTTTTAGAAACGTCCACAAGACTGCTCTATGGTGACTAAAAGGTCACCAAAGTGTCAGCCTTAGTCAGCATCGCGCAGCTGCTCCGCGTGCGGCGGCGCGCTAGCATTTCATGACGATGATATGTGGCGCGCTCATCGACTCTGAGTAACGATCGTCCCATAAGAGTAACGTCAGTAGTCTACAGGTTGGTAATGCAGATTAGAGAGTTTTAGGAAACCGTTTCTGCACATCCGATACGGTATAATAGGCCCTCCGGTACGAAATGCGCATGTGCTACCGCAGAAGGCTCGCAAACGCGCAGTTCGAGCATCGGATGTGCAAACACGGTTCCCTAACACTCCCTATAATCAAGGATATATTACAGGCCTGGGTAGAAAATGAGAATGTGCTAGAAGAGCTACAAAATGGGTTGCGAAAAGAAAAAGGAGGTTGCAGGACAATTTATTTTTATTAACACAGTGTATCGAGGTACACTGTGTTTGTGTAAAAGGCGCTTATAAAAATCTCATTCGAGGCAGCTTGTGGAACACAATGAAGAACTTAGATGTGGATAGCGGAATATTGAAATTTTTATGGGATATTTAGAATGGCAACATGGTACTAATAACATGGGAAGTAAAGAGAACAAAGCCCATAGAGATAAAACGAGGCCTAGGCAGGGATGCCCTTTGTTAGCATTGTTGTTAATGTATCTTCGAGGATTAAAGGAAAAGTTAGAAAAAAGCCATTTTGGGTTTGACCTTTCATATGACAGGGAAGGTCTAAAGATCAAACAGTCATTACCAGGCCTGATGTATGCAGATGACATAGTGCTAATGGCCGATAGAAACATAGAGCTTCAAATCTTAATGAATATATGTGGCGTAGAGGGCAACACGTTAGGCTTGGAATTCAGCAGTGACAAATCAGCGGTGCTTATGTTCAATGATGACAGAATTGTAGAGCTAAAGATTCAAGGATTACAGGATTAGCGAGTCGATAAATACAAGTGAGCATAGATTAACGAGGGTATAGAATACCAAAATGAACATGCAAAGTATGTAACTGGTGAGAGCAACACAAATGCAATTTAATAAAAAAAAATTAGAGCACTGTGGAACTATAGCAGGCATGAGGTGGTGAGGAAGATCTGGAAAGGAGTTATTGTTCCGAGCCTGAGTTTTGCAAATGCAATTTTGTGCATAAAACTTGTGGGGTTCTTTATGGAGGTCGCTCTACTAATAATCGCCGCCACCCGATCGGTATGCGCTTCGCTCGTCACCCAGGGAGTGACATAACACAACGAGAAGACAGCGAATGGGTTAAAGCGAAGGGGTTTACTGTACCTCCTGGTTGCCCGTCGTCGAGAGCCGGCAGTCCGGGCCCGCCGACCCTTGCTGTCACCCGTCGATCAAAGCTCGCAGTCGGAGTCCGTGCCCAGGCCTGCGGATCGCCCTTCCCACGCCAGCGCTGCGTAGGCTGTCTGTAACGGGCTATCATAGTCCGAGTCTCGCTGCGGAGCCACCCCGGGATCGTCATGGCCCAGGTCGGTAGGGCCAGGGCTCGCCGTTTCTACCGGTCTTGCTCCAAACTTCGCTGGTGGACCGCTCCGGGGTTCGCCATGGGCCAGACCAGGCCGACCGGCTCCATCTTTCCTGCCGAGCTCCAGCCTCGCTTAGCCCGCACTGTCTCGCGCCAGCTCGTGTCTTCTCCGCCGACCGCCTGTATCGTGCCCTCCGCCTTGGCTTCCACCTTCGTTTCCCACAAACTGAACGTCCAGACAAGGCTAGAGATAAAGCAACGTGGGGCGGGTAGATTAGTTGTGGGAGCACATGGTAAAACACCGAACCAAGGTGTACAGGTCGATATGGGATGGTCCTCATTCGAGGTCAGGAAACCTAGCAGTAAGATAGATTTTGAGGATATTCTAAGAGAAATAGATGCAGAACGATGGGCACAAAGAGTTCTTGGGTATTTACACATGAGAAGTGTCGATACAAACTGAGGAAATTGGACAAGAAAACTTGGATCTAAACATATGGGCAATAGCAGGGAGGCGGATGAGAAAATAAAGGTTAAGAAGAGGGTTAAAGAAACTGAAAGGGAAATATGGGAAGCCAGCATGCAGACTACATCTGCCTCTGAAATGTACAGATCGTTTAAGAAGGACATTACTGTAAGTTTATTGATAAAGTCAAAAGAAAAATAAATCCTATCTAGCCGAGTATGGGAGGCTTGTTGATAGTGGATGAAAATTATGTTTTTCTCCTGGCTGAAGGTCCGCCACGTCAGTCAAATCGGCCTCTCCTATCAGATCTAATATTATATACTCACTATTATCAAGACGAATATTCTAGATGGTGCTCCATCAGCCGTGCTACACATAGTTAAAATCGCCAAGAATGACAACCTGGCTGTTGCAGATAACAGGCGAACAAAGTTGGTTAAAAAATTAACTCGTTCGTTAGCATCGTTTGGTGCATAGACACCAGGTCACTTTCCACCTCAAATGTAACGCTGTGAACTCGCACATTATCAATCGGCCGCACTGGTCACTTGTTACTGCCAACTAAGTTAACGAATTTTTGTATAAAAAAAAACACCCTCTTGAAAGGCCCACGTCGTGGCTTACGCAGACCTCGCACCTGCTCAAACACGGCTGCAGGGCACGCTCCACTTCTTCCTAGGTTGAGTTTTGTTGTCTGAATTGCCATAAAGTCGATTTTCGTGTTCTAAAGTAGATGCATTAACTGATACTGTTGCTTTCTTGAATGAAAACCTCTAACATTTAAAGTAGCGAATAGTAAGCCTTGAACTATATTTGATTAAGGAGGGGCGTTTTCCGGAACAGTTCGTGGGACACCTGGCCTCAGGGTATTCGCTCCATTTCTCGCAACGCCAGTGGGCAGGGCATCCGGCTTTCCATTGGCTTCGTTGCCATCCCCCAGAGATGTGGTGTCCATGTCGCAGGCCTCCTTCTACTTAGGATCGCCTTGGTCCTTTAAACTGGGGCCCACCCGAGAGTCTTTAGCCTCCGCGGGTGTGAGCACCTGCTCATAGCATGCTGCACATTTGCAGGTGTTTTCGCTCAGGGCGGTGCCAGCCTTGGTCGCCACCGCTCTACTGACAGCAGTTCCGTCTGGCAGCTTTTTGCCGGTTCTTGCAGAGCCGCCTAAACTCACAAATCACAGTCGGGACACATGGTGGTCGGAAGGTCGCCCGTCTCATCCAGAACCTCTGAAACGTCCATTAGATGCTGTGTTTCCTCTCAACGCGGTTGCGTACGTTTAAAAACACTCGCTGCCCTGGTGGCCAAAGCAATTGCACCGAAAGCACTTCGGAGTACAGCACTGCCTCCGGATGTGTCCCACCTTTTTACACCTTAGACACAACGGTGGCCTTCCTGGCACCAGCAGAAGGGACTCTACACGGAATACCTTGGTCATGTGAGGCAGGTCCTCAGAGGTCACCTTGTCGAAGGCATAACTTACCTATTCAGGATTTCCATTGTCTCCATGCCCGGAACTCGCCCCTTTTTATTTATTTATTTATTTACAATACCCTGAGGGCCGTGAGGCGTTAGAGAGGGGAGTGGGTATTACAATATTGTCGAATCACTTTGTGAAATCTGGTGGGGTCCTCAATGGCTGCGATGTTACCGGGAAGGCCATTCCAGTCCGGAATTGCGTCGGGGAGAAGGGCGTTTTGATGTGCTGTGGAAAAACAACGCGGCCGGGCTATTTTTTGGGGATGATCTAGTCTAGAAGTCGAATAGGTTGGCGGAGTGAGAAGAGGCTGATGTAGTGGGGCAAAAAATTAGACTTTATGCGAAAGGCAGAAACAATATATTTTCCGTCGGGTAGCAAGTAAGAGAAGAGAAAGATCCGCTTTTATTTGAGAAACACTAGAAAAATCCTGAGTAGTCAGATTGAATGAACCTGGCAGCACGGTTTTCGACAGCCTGAATACTGTCAGTTAGTGAAGAAAGGTGAGGGTGCCAAATGGAGGATGCATGCTCCAATTTCGATCGTACTAAGGAAATGTATAGCAGTCGCTTTAGCTTACTTGGAACAGAACTGAAGTTGCAATGGAGGCAACCTAGGCTTCAGTTAGCAGCAGACATCACTGAATTATTATGACTGTCCCAAGAGAAGTTTTTAGTTAGAAGACCAATATACCTGTATGTCTCAGTTTGTTGTAGAGGAACAGCATTAGGTGTAAGAGGAGAGGAAGTTTGGAAGATGGAAAGAGAGAAGCGCATGTGTTTACCTTTGTTGACATTGAGGGACATTTGCAAAATACTACACCAGTTATTAATAGAGTTAATGTCAATTTGTAGCGCTGCAGAATTACTCGAAGATATTATTTTACGATAAATTACACAGTCATCTGCAAACAAGTACATTGATGAAGATACCTGAAGTGGAAGGTCGTTGATACAAATAAGAAAGAGTAGCAGACCAAGGACTGTTCCTTGGGGCACACCGGATGTAACAGGGGCCAAGGCAGATGAAGAGTCATTAGCATAAACAAATTGGTTACATTTTGAGAGGAAAGATTAAACCCATGACAGTAAGTTGGTGTGAAGTTTTAACGAAGAAAGTTTTAGCAGCAGTTGGTTTTGGCGAAGTCAAGAAATACAGCATCGGTTGGAAAACCGGAACCGAAGTTATAAAGAAAAAAGGTAAGGGATTAAGCAGAGACGCTGTGTTTCCCAAGAAACGTTCCTACGAAAGCCGTGCTATACCTTATTAAAAAAGGAAATAGAATCGAGTTGAACAGATATATTGTTATGGATTATGTGCTCCAGTATTTTTGAAAGTACAGAAGAGAGATAGGCCTATAGTTTAAAGGGAGATGATTTATTACCGCTCTTGTGGACCGGAATGATCTTTGCGATCCTCCAATCATCAGGAACCGGCTCTGTATTAAATGACTGCTGAAAAATTTTGGTTGAAAAAAGGCTTGACGAGCACACTGTGCGCTGTAGTATTTTAGAGTTGATGTTATCGTTGCCCCAGGATAAAGACACTTACATGGACTAAATAATTTTAGCAATACCGTAAAAGTAAGCACATAATGTATCCATAGAACGGAGGTTGTAAGCAATGGTTGGTAATAACGCTAAAGGTCTAGGGATGGTGAACTGAGCAAAGAACATGTCATTAAAAACTAAGGCACACTGACTCGTCTCTATTTTGTTTTTTAAATTCATCTTCAAGGTTAAGTTGCGGGCGTGGAGTATGGTTAACAACTTGACAGAATTGGCAAGGGAATTGGCAAGGGTCTACCAGGAGAACGGAAGGGTCTCCTGGTAGAAAATACGTTTCTGCTACGCAAGCATGCATTTGTACTCAAATGTGCATTCATTATACCTATCCCAAGATTCAGTGGTATTTTTATTTTGGCTGTCCAAAAACGGCGTTTCTTCTTATTGTTGAGTATTTTCAGCAAGCGCGAGTACCAGGGTTAGAAAATCGAGAAATTATGGTTTTCATTCTGACAAGTATAGTTGTAATAATTTGTTCTTAAACTTTATACCAGCTTTCGTTCACATCCCTACTATCAAATTTATCTAAAATGACTGAGAAGTAATTTGAAAGGTCCATGTTCAACTGCTCATAATTTAATTTGTTATATAGCCTTATCGTTTTAACAAGTCTGACACGTTCTGGTGCTTCAAATGCCAGGTCACAATGTACTGCCTTTTGATCACTTATGCCTTCGAATCCAGACAGCGACGAGATATTCTCAGGTTGGTTGGTCAATACCAAGTTTAGTATATTTGAGCACATATTTCATTTTCACGCGTGGGAAAACAAACCATCTGAGACAGATTGAAATCTATAAAAAGTTTAAAAAACTTACGACGGTCACTGAGACCATGAGTACAAATCTTGACCAGGCGTATTCCAGGCGGGCAGTTCGCCGTGCAAGGAAGGCACAAAACCAGATAATGCACCGGGCGGCCTGTAACAGGCGCCAAGCAAGAATGATTTAAAACCGCGTTTTATTGAGACCCAGATTGCTTCGATAGTGCTGGAGATAAGAAGAAGGGAGCTTTGGATACTTTTATGCACACATATTAAAACACCACCACCACGACGGCCGCATCGATCTCGCCTATAAATGATGAAGCTAGGGTGATTCGGCAATAGTTCATTGCTGTCTATGCGAGGATGAAGCAAAGTCTCGGATTAGCATAATTTTGGCATCACAGGAGGAAATAAGATAACACAGCTCCTCTCATTTTGGCATTAGGCAACGCGTATTTCAGTACAAAACACCAATTGGGGAGCTAACAGTGGCATCAATTCAGCTCCCACCCCCTTCGCGGGGTCCAATAGGGGAGTTTCAATTACGAAATCCGAAACTGCGTTGCAGCCTACTGCTACGACGCAGTGCTTATGTGCAATTTGTCTTAGTGCCCATGTGCAATTTGTCAAACCGAAGTTTTCTGTCGTGATGTTCCGTACCTTGCCGTACGGCTCGAGGGCCGCGACGACGCGCCTGTCTTTCAAGTATGTGGGAAGCCAGAGTAGTTTCAGCTTGATGTCTTTGGACTGTGGATCAATCAGGAGGCATTTTTGTTTTTCTCCTTGAAGTGCCCCGCCTGCTTCAACTTCTCCGTTGCTGCCATGTTTGTTAAAGGCCGACGACCATTTCGAGCTTTCCACTTCTCCCTCGCTTTCTCCTGTCCCTCCTTCTACCCTTTCCACCGTTACATGCTTCCTCTTCTCCCCCCCCCTCCCATTCCCCACGTGCCCTACCCCTGCTCCACTAAGTCCACGTGGGCTAGGCCATAGACTCCAACTAGAAAAAAAAAAAGGATTACGATACAAAAGAGCAACCGCAACATGATTGACCGGTGGTCTTGAGTCCGTGAGTTACAATGCCATTGGCGTCAGTGCCGGTTTTCATCCAGCGTGCCGTGCACTGGTATTTCTTTTTATGTTCCCCTTGGTGTTTTTCTTCTTTTCGATTTTTTGGGGTGCGACGTTGCAAGATACGATTGGAAACCGTTCTTTGTTTTCTAGTGCTTAATTTCGTTTTATTGAGGAGATATCCACGATTTTAGAAACTATCATCTGCGCATGCGCAGCCCAACTCAGACGCTGGTTCGAAAGTTGTGAGTATTAAAACACGTGATTGCATGTTCGAGTGAAATGATTAACTTAAACGCATCTGCGTTTCTCGAATTCCTCTTACAAGTGCGAGGCTAAAACTTCGCTTTTAGAACGTTTAAAAGCACTAACTAGGAAAAGTATCGTCTAAAGCCTATTTCGAGATTCCCTGGCATGATCCGTGGAAGCCAGATAACCTGCGTTTCTCGGTTCCATGAGAAAAAGTTTGTTCACTTACCACCCATAACATGTGAACTCACGCCACTGTGCGATTAGCAGACGATGTCACAACCACTTTTTAGTTTCTGTCGTCTGCAGCTGTGCACACCTGTTTAGCGAACTCGTCTGCTCTGCTCGCTCGCGTAGCGAACCCGTCTGCTTTGTTGTCCCGCGGCGTCGCCGCTGCAATACACCGCTGTTCGACGCCTTGAAACATGGATAGAGTGCGGCGACCGAACTTCAAAAATTAATTTTTCGGGTTTAAGAAATAACATTTTTTTCTAACATTTCCTATTTGATGCCTGGGTCCTAAATTACGTATTTCCGTTGACAATATATTTTTAGGCCGAAGACCTCACACCGTCATTCTTAAGTGAAAGTTGCTCTTTTCGCGCTATTTTCAAGATTGGCGATTTTTTCCTCGAAGCACCGTAACAAATATTATGCGAAAATATTTTTATAATGAACTTCCATCCAAGTTCTATTAACAAATATAAAATCTATGACTGATAACTTTGCCGTTTTACGTGGGGAAAAAAAAGGTGCATATAGGCATTTTATTCGACTTTTAGTGCCACAGAATTGCAAGAAAATGTTAAAATTACATGCAAGTAACTTTTTGGGCATTTAGAGGGACCTTTTTAGTTACTAAAAACAGTGTTATTTTACAGCCTAGTTTCAAAACTGCCACGAAAAAAATGCCGTCTACAGCCATTGAAGCCAGTTGTTCGTCAAAGGGGTCGCCAAAAGAGCAAAAAAATTTACTGCAAAAATATATTGTGAAGGACACTTTTACGTCGCCCTAAGTGCCTACAATTGTTTAAAACCCAATCCGTGGTGGCCGATTTAGGGGCTGGATCATTTGATGTGGAATGGCGCCAATGCATTCCGATCCAGGCTTCCAACAGAAGCAGCAGTTATTTAAAAAAAAAAAGACGTCAATTTACGTTGACTAAAAATTGCGCAGATCAAAGAAGCACTCAGCAAAGACATCCCGCGCAATGGGCTCCGGATGGATGGATGGATGAATACGGCTGAGCCCTTTGGATCGGGCGGTAGCTTACGCCACCTAGCCAATTTGTCTTACCATTTAAGCTTAGAATATTTAAATGTGAAAACTATATACACTCCACACTGAACAGAAAGTGAGGCTATAAAACCCCCTTGCCATCAGTTAATAAGAAAATACCTAGTTTTCTCGTGCTTTCTGCCACCATTCACTTAATCTTTGCTTGGTAATCTCTACTGTCTTGTAATCCACTTTTCCTTCGCTGTCTCTAAAACCCAATGACTTTATTAAATCTATGTTGTCTTCGGTAGGCATAGGGTGAAGCCCTTTACAGTAGAGTATCAAGTGCTCAGCCGTCTCGTCCACCTCTCCACAAGCAGCGCACACTGTATCCATTTCCTGGTACTTCGCTCTGTATGTTCTGGTTCGCAAAACACCTGTCCTTGCCTCAAACAACAATGAGCTTCCCTAGAATTATCATAAATGCTTTCTTTGGCAATAACTGTTTTGTTTAATCTATAGCTTTCCAGAGCCCTCTTTGTCTGCATTCCCTCTAGCCACCGATCTCTTTCTGTGGCCTTAACTTTCTTCTTAACGGAGACCTGCTCTTCCGTAACCCCACTATAGCCTAAAAACTTTCCTCTTAATTTCCTAGTGCGCTGTCTCCACTTTGTGTCTATACTCCTCATGTATAAAGCTAAAAACCTTTCGTGCCCATTGCTCCCCATCCATTTGCCTCAACCGATCCTCAAATTCTATCTTGCTCGCAGCTTCCCTGCCCTCAAATGACGCCCATCCCATGTCTCCTTGCACTCCCTGGTTTGGCGTTTTGCAATGTGCCCCCAAAGCCAGCCTACCTACTCCGCGCTGTTTTATTTCTAGTCTTGCATGCACTTCGGATTTCATGCATAGCACTGCGTTTCAAAAGTTAAACCAGGCACCATGACCCCTTTCCAAATCTCTCTCACCACCTCATACCTGTTGTAATTCCAAAGTGCTCTATTTTTCATTACAGCTGCATTTCTGTTGCCCTTACCTATTATATACTTTTCATGCTCACTGAGATATGCTGCACCATCACATATCCATACTCCTAGATACTTGTATTTACTAGCTCTCTCCACTGTAATATTCTGTATCTTCAGCCTCTCAACTTCATCATCGTTAAAAATCATGACTGCTGATTTTTCACTACTGAATTCTAAACCTAATTCCTCCCCTTCCCTACCACAGATGCTCATTAATTCCTGTAAATCTATCCTGTTGTTAGCCATTAGTACGATATCATCTGCATACATCAATCCCGGTAAGGATTGCTGAATTTTTTGGCCTAGCTTACTGTACGAAAGGTCGAATCCAAGCCCACTCTTCTCTAGTCTATCCTCCAATCCTCTCAGATACAACATAAACAGCAAAGGCGATAACGGGCACCCCTGCCTAAGGCCTCGTCCTATCTCTATTTCCCCGTTGCCTTTCCTTCCCATGTTATAATCACCTTATTATCTTTGTAAATGTTCCTCAATATTGCTGTTAGTCCTTCATCTAGGTTTAAGCTCTCCACTATGTCCCACAGATTCCTTTGGTTCACATTGTCATAGGCACCCTTGATGTCCAGAAACGCCAGCCAGAGCTGTCTGTTTTCTTTTGCGCTATTTCTATACACTGTGTTAGAGAAAATATATTGTCCTCCAACCTCTTTGTTTCCTCCGCAAATGTTGGGCGCCATCTATCGGCAAGCAGGAGAAACGTTTTTGATGGCCTGCCTTCCTTCTGGTTCAGCCCGCTCCAAGCTATGTTGGCTGTCTGAACGCGGTCGGTAAATGCGCTCAGTGTTTGTTTTTCCTCTATTCAACGGGATCGACGAGTACACTTGCTTTTCAATAAATGCGTTGACTACGGAACGACTTCGTCCGTTTGTACATTTTTCCGAATGAAGGGACGAGGGACATCGCCGTGGCGTCCGTTGTGACTGACGGCACAATTTAAGCACTTTTCGACCAATGAGAAAGTACAAACGGTTACATTAAACTAAGATTCATGTTATACGCAGTACCGACAGTAAATTCAGAAAATATTCGAGACGAAGTTACAGTTAAGGCAAGCTTTCTTTGAATATCGAGCTACTGGTGTAACCCTGCTCAAAACATTTTAGTTGACAAGATGTATTCTCACAAATGAGAAGGCTCACACTAAAGGCGTCCGAAAAACTCGGCGCCTGCACTTACCGATGCCAAATCTTCATCGAAAGCATATTTCAGTGGTGGATTTGACCTTGTGAAATTTCAAAGCGTAGCTCTATTCCTCTGAAAAATGAGACCAACAAACTTGCCCGGGTCAACAGTGGACACGTTCGTGACTACGAAGTTTTTTTGCGAGCGCCGTTGACCCTGGCAAGTTTGTTGGTCTAGTCTTTTTACTGGAAAGAAGTAACACTTCGAAATTTCACAAAGAAAAATTCAACCACTAAATTACATCTTTAAAAAAAATATTTAAGATGGATACGTGCAGCCGCCGATTTCTGAGCGAGCCACGGCAGTGATGTCACCTCACTTCAGGCAACAACTGTGTGTGACTGTAGGTCCCGAAGAAAAAAACACGAAATCAGTCACACCTGTCTGTTTTGAGTGTCGCGCCCGTAGACAATGCTGCAAACGAATTTATTTGCTCGATACATGCATGAAGACAACTCGTCAAGTCGATTGTTTCTTCTTTCTTATTGAACCACAAGACCAGCGGATGCGGTCGTGGTCCCATTTTCTTTTTCCGGCTGTGCACATAGCAACAAACTGTGCAGCATAGCCACTTTACCTCAACTGATTTATAAATGTTTGAAAACTGTGGGCGATTCCAGTGTTTACAACAACCGAAAAGCAGAGGCAGACAGGCAGTTTGCGTAGCGACGCACGACTGTCACTTTAGTAAGAAAAAACTTGCTTCACTAATGTGGAGGCTTGGGCTAGTTGATAATTCATGTCTGTTTCTTTTGTTTCCTTCTTGCGTGCCTGTGAGTGTGACTGTATATACGCGC
Organism: Ixodes ricinus; assembly: GCA_037355805.1. Taxonomy (NCBI): domain Eukaryota; kingdom Metazoa; phylum Arthropoda; class Arachnida; order Ixodida; family Ixodidae; genus Ixodes; species Ixodes ricinus. The sequence goes on along the minus strand of JAZHYW010050802.1, from coordinate 138,164 downwards.
TGTGCCATCTAAGCAAAAACGTGCGCTGCAGTCAAACATGTCATTACAGAAACGCGAATTTTGAAGCGCTCGTTCGGCGTGGCACATAAGCGACACGACAGCACGCCTATCAGTCTACTGACTTGTATTTCCACACAAATAGCAAATAAAGGTACAAAAACATGGACCTTCCTTGAAGTGGCAACTGCAAACGCGGGAGTGCCTTAAAGTCAGCCTTTATAGGAGCCGTCCACATTCTTTCGCCGGATCGCCCGAATCCACAGCTGCAGGGCTTCCACGGGTGCAGGCTAGTAGAAGGAAACCTAAAGAAACATAAACCTCGACAACGCTTGCTCTCGTTCCTCCAGCCGACAACATAACAGCGTTGGGGCATGTCGGAGAACTTCGAAACGCGCGACCACCGCTGCCTCCCTCAGTGCCGAGCAGGACGCATCACGTCACCAAAAATGGCGGACTCCTGTCCGCTGCTGCTGCGCGTGCGGTGTGGAATCTCCTAAAAAGGCCCATTCGAGAAACAAACTTGGTTCTCGTTTTCTGGTCCTGAACTTTAGTCCTGGAAGGTTCCTTCGCTAATCCTCCGATGCACAGAGTGTGGCGTGTTCATATAAGGGGGGGGGGAGGGCACCTTCTTTTGCTGGCTGATGTCACCCCACCATCCGAACGGCGCGCGCGTACTCATGCCCGACTTTTTTAGTCCCCTCTTTCCATCCTTCGCTTCCCTCGCTCGAAGAAGTGAGAGGAGATGAAGCCTTGTAGAATATCGGGTTTAGTCGTCAGGCTTTAAGGTAGCCATCCAAATGTGACTCATTTGAAACTGGCCCAGCGAAACTGCCTCGTTGGTGTCGATGATGTCCTTCAAGCCGTCACGGAAGTCGACGGCTCGGTACGGTCGACAAGCGAGGTCCGCGCGCAGAAAAACGGAGTTCATACGCATTTTTCTATCGGGAAACCATGGTGGTAAGACACGCTAGTCGTCGTTACCGCCGGCAGCGGCATTGTTGCTTCCTCGGCTTGTCGGAGCTGAAAACGCGCTGTTACGAGAGCGCATTTTTTAACCGTCCGTTCTCGTCGAAAGCTGGTAGCGAACTCCGGCCACGCAAGGCACGCTTGCACGGCTCGAAAACGAGCGGGAGTTTATATGTTTATAGGCGTGCCCGTGAGCGTATATGCACCTTTTCTACGTTGGCGCCGCCATATTTAATTCTGTAACTTCCGGTATGCGTGGAAATATTGCTTTCTTCTCGCCTCGACAGTAGAACGTGTTAACATTTTAATTGCAACCGTCAGTCGTTCTTGTTATGAACCTTCTATACTTTTTTTTTCTTGTTCAAGGTTGTAATCTGTTGCTTTTTTTTTTTCGGAACACATACCGGATAGGGGGACAACGTGGGTGGGTGCGAGGCTAAACAAAAAAGGTGTATCAGATCACCTGGACCACCAACGCGGCGAGGGAAAAAAAGAGGGAGAGGATGACATCCTAGCAAGAATAGACACTCCTAGCAAAGCCGTTCACGCCTGATTGGCTGCTCGGCAACGCGCGGGAACTTGGATTTCGGATTCGGACGGCGCATATATCACTACGGGGCTCGTTAACAACAACCCCCCCCCCCCCCCTCCCGTACACGCCACTTCGCGGCATCCGGCAAGCAACCCCAATCCCCGCTGTCCCCCTTCACCTCCGGAAAGGGAGACCCATACCATTTGGTTCAGCGAAGTTTAGGTTTCTAAATCTCTCCGCAGTCGAAAGAAGAGTTCACTGGAAACGCTCCTTGTTTTGCTTCAATGGATAGATAATGTCCACAGAGCGGTGGCAACTTGTCTTCGACCCCCACTTTTTATGAAAGCGACCTTTGTATTCATCGGGGGGGAACCGAGCCCTGAAAGCAGCCTTTGTACTCATCGGAGGGGGGACCTAATCCCCGAAAGTCGTATTTGTTTCCGTCGGAGGGGGAAGACTCTGATCTCCCTCTCGTGGCTTCCACAATGCTAAGTCAGAGTTGAAAGATAAAACAAATATGTACAAAAAGGCAAGACCCTCCTCGCGCGTTGGCCGCGACGTCACGGAAACGATGGGACGCTATTGGATGCGGAGGTGGCGGAGGGATATATGATTCCCTTTGAGGGGCATTTGCCGCTACCTTCTTGACTTGTAACCTACTATAAATATCGCCAAATGCCTCGACAAAATAAAATGTTCGAGAAAAAAATAACTAAGGCCACACTGTTGATCGAACCTTGCTTCGCTGCGTATGAGGCCTTACCTTACCACTAAGCTACGCTACTTTTTTTTATTACTCAGCTACGTTACCGCTGCGGAAACTCGTTGTAACCGCTGCCTATGTTGACGGCGGCAGCGTCTATCTTCATCAGCAAGCCAATCCGGCGTGAGCGCCATTGCTAGGGGCGTTTATCGTTGCTAGGGTGTCCTCCACTCCTTTTTTTCCTCGCTGCGTCGGGGGTTCAGGCGATCGGAAACACGCTGCCCGCGAAGCCGAAGTGAGGCGACAGCAGCGACAGCAAGATCCGGAGATGTGATTGCGTCTCCGGATCTTGGAGCGCACTCCCGCATGAGAAGCGAGTAAGGGCCTGTCCAAACAGGACGCTACAAAAATCGTCAGGCGACACGACGCTTGCAAACATCGTTAAAATTGAAGCGGGCGCTTCAATTTTGACGATTATTGCAGGAGTCGTGTCGCCTGACGATTTTTGTGGGCGAGCCAACATCACTGTTGTTCCCCTCACCTCCCACACTTCTCTTTGACGTCGGGGCTCGTCAGATTTGACGTCACACTTCACCTGCCACTGATTTTCACCCGCTGGCTCGTTGACCTCGTTACCGCCGTCACCTCGGCTGGAAGGCCGAAGAGGTCCGGCTTCGGGTGGATTCGGGAGATTCCTGCGTCGAAGAGTGCGTTTCGCTTCCCGCAGGGAAAGGGAATGACACCTTCATATTATTCTCTTTCCTGTTTTCGGGACTTGAGAAACGGCGGAGGCCTTGAGCGATTGACCGACAGCCAACAGAGCGTGTGAGTGGCTCTTCGGAGTGGCTCTTGGTAGTGTGCTGTGTGGACACTCCTTTAAGGCCTTAAGAAGGCGATGCGAACGGGGCCCGATAGCGCCATCGCGTTCCACTGTTAAATGCGGAGTTAAGCGTCCTCCAAGTTTTTTTAAGAAACATGTCCATCCAGAAACTAAACATAAATACCTTATTTGTTTTTATCGGTTCCACCTAATAACTCTCAAAAAAGAAAAACGCAAAAAACCAAAACATTTTTATAACTTGGTGCCTAGAAACAGGAAAAAGATGAAGTGTAATATTTTAAAGTCTTGGGAACAATATGTAACGAGTAACGTAACTACCTTATACGCTACTCGAAATAAGTAACGTGACTACGTTACCCATTAAAGTTTTGAAAACGTAACGCGTACGTTACAACGTTACCGGTAACGCTGTTACTTGTAACGCGTTACCGCCAACACTAAATAAGATTTTACGAGGAGATTTTGTCAGGAGCGGGCGCTTATAAAAGTGCCACAATTATTTCAAGGCCATAGTGAAACAATTTTATGTAAAAAAAAAAAACAATGCATCTACGCAGGTCTGAAATGTTCAAGGGCTAGGGGACAGATGGCGCCAACGTGTACTCTCATCGCCAGTAGAGACGTCGTGAACCTACCAAAGTTCTAGTTTGACCAAAATCTACTTTTTTGAACTTACAATATCGACAAGTTCGGCCAAAGTTTGAATGAAGCTGGACATTTGTGCGCATGTGCAAACAATGAAGACGAGCTGACGCCTAGCTCCTGGTGCAGCAGTAATTACGATACTTAGTTCAGCTTGTTCCGCTGTATGAACACCATCGAGCAGGTGTGCTTTAGCGACCACTGCTTCGTGACTTTCGGGTTAAGATCAAAAAGAAAACACCGACACCGATTTAACTGGCACAACTGGAAAAATGAACCACAAGCTCCTTGAGGTGTTTAACGACAAGATAAATATACGGATTGAAAATTTAGGAAACATCTGCGGGAGTGAGATGACCGGAGAATGGGAAGAATGCAAACGAACAGTTAAAATGGACGCCATAGAAAGATCAACCACTCTTAAGTACGAGAAAGAAAAAGAGGAAAAGCAGCTGCGCTCGACTTTAAAGGAGCTTGTTCTAGAAGAGTGTAAATCCCCAGGGTTATTTATAGAAGGCATTAATAAAATTAATAAAATAAAAAGCAAACTACAGCTCATAGATACTGAGCACTACAGAGGCGCGATAATACGTGCCCGGGCAGAACAGTTTCTCGCGGGTGAAGCACCAACAAAACGAGCGTTAGCCACAGAAAAAATAAATACGCACGCGCCAACGAAATAGGTGAAATTAATTATCAGGATACCACGACGCGGTACTCTAGCATAATTAAGCGAGCACTTCTTGTATTCTACAAAAGCTTACTGAATCACACAGCCCCAAAAGAAGAAGGTATCACAGATCTTTTTTTTTTTTTGCCCCTTCTGCCAAAGATGAGCGGTGAAATAAAAGAATGGTTAGAACAGCCACTGATTATTTGCAAAGAGGAAAATCACCGGGCACTGATGGTTTGGGTGCTGCCTTTTATAAAAAAAAAAGTGTAAAAAGATTTAGCTTGTATTTCGCTACAAGTGTATCGCGAATGTTACGAAAACGAAGTTTTCCCGCCTTCGTTTTTGAGCTGTGTACCAAAAAATATGTCTGGAACTGGAGTGGTTGCCGACCTTTTTGAAGCCGTCGATAATCAGAGAATTGTAACAATTATCACCGCCCTCAAAACCTTGCAGGCGGGGTTTTATCGTCATCTTCACTAACCTCGTCTTTGTTCAATATATTATTTTACATGCTCAAGTGAAATGTATCGTGCATTGTGAATCTTTGTTAACTATCAAAATATTGCAATAAAAAAAATTGTCTGCGTGGTCCAGTCGGTAGCGTGTCTGGCTCGAAACCAAAGGGTCGTAAATTCGAAGCCCGCCTCCGCCTAAAATTCTTCAGACTTTTTCTTTAAGGCTTATGAATTACTTACAGAAGTGAAATCATTGCAGCTAGGGTTACCTTCAATTCGCATCACGTGTCAGTGTTTTAATCGCCGTTCATTCCAAGCGTGATTGTTTGAAATTTCCGCGCGTGGTCATATCCCTGTGACGTCGACCCTATAGACCAGTGGTCCCCTCGTGGATCGGCGAAGATGGTGGAGGACCGTGTTCGTGGTGGGCAAGAAGGGAAAGTTATAGGTTAATTGTGAAAATGATTTAATAAATGAATATAAATAAGATCTATAGTGTGAAGTAGACTTTTCTCATTTACATACCCACGAGAAAAACGCACTCGAAAACTAAAACAAGTTTCTTCTCAATACGAAAAAAAAAACCTTTATTGCCGCGGGTTTGACTGATTAGGCAGGGCTTCGCGGACCCCTAGAATGCTTTCGCGGACCCCCATTTGAGAAACACTGCATAGACCAATCATGATTTTTCCGTTACAACGCCGAAGCCGACTTTTTGCGACACGAGCTCCCTAAAGCTATCGCACAGGCTTCAATTATTTCATATAGGTAGCGTTGGCTGCAACATCGTTCCAACGCTACGACCTGATGTAGCGAATTTCCCCGTCCTATTTACGCGTTTTTTATAAACCGGCTAAACTCACCACGCACCATCAAGCCGCATTCGCTGCGCATTATTCACTCGGCTGTTGATAAATAATTAGCGTTGTGGGGATATTTAGGCAGCGAGTAGTTGGTCAGCTATTTCAAAGTTGTGACGAGTCACTCACTGTAGATGAGCAATTTAGTCAGCGCAGTACAACCATTAGCCTGGGGTCTTTAACGTGCACCACGCAGTAGTGGTACACGACCGCACGCCGGTACGATGCTCATCCAGATCGAAACGGGCAGGGTGGGGATTGAACCCAGGATTTCTGGGTTCTGCAGCGCCGAGCTTTCGCCCGCGTGCTCCGAGTTGGTGTGCGCTAGCAGCCACTCGGCCACCGGATCCCCCCAGGCTGTTGAGTGGAAAACGCAAGAGGACTGCGAAGCCATGACGAAACACTTGTGGCGCACCAGACAGAAACAGCGTTAGGGCGAGTGACAGACGCAGCATCGCGACGCGGACAGACAGGCACTATAGCGCCTGTCCTGTCCACTTCTTCGTTCTGTCCTCGTCCTGGCGCTATTTGTAATTTTGTATGCTCAAACCAATCGTCCGCCAGAACATTTTTGGACACTTGCGGCGCTGCTAGATCCACCGGATCAGAGCTCTGCACCGGATTGTTCGCTGCAGTCGGAACTTCATGTGAAACTGACTATTTCATGTTTTATCGGGAGACGCCAGAGTTTATTTTACTGTTGACTGAATGTAAGACCACAAGAGCCCAGATAAACACTGAGGGGTGCGCTTTTGCAGTGAGGATCCGACACGCGATCAGCACCCGTTGCTCAAGCAGGGGGCGCGAGCGCGTCCGCATGACGCGCACTACGTTATGCTGGCAGCGCCAGCCCAGGCGGCGCTGTAACGTACGATTTTCAGAGTTTCATACACACCCGCGCTTTTGCTTGCGTACATCTCGCCATTACGCCCAATGTTTTTCATTTTGGCGCGCAATCCGCGTCACTCAGCTCGAGCGCAGGCTTTGTCACGGCGTTTTCATTTCAGCGCCCAAGTCACGCACCGAGTGCGCGTGAGTGAGTTGCCGCCTGCGGTGATTCAGGCCAACAATGGATGTCTTCACCCCAGACAGAAGGCATGCGTAGGCACCCTACGATTTTCAGAGTGCCTTCATACACACGCGCGCTTTTGCTTGAGTGGTGACATTCAGCCATTTTTTCCGCCCAATCGTTTTTTTATGCATTTTGAAGCGCGCGCCATCCGGTGCGTCACTCAGCTCGAGCGCGTAGCTTTGGCTAATGCATAGACGCCATTTTACGCTTCAAGTCACGCACCAGTGCGCGAGAGCGCCACGCGCTGGCAATATCAGTGGCAACAATGGATGTCTTCACCCCAGACAGACAGACATGTAGGCACCCTAAACGATTTTCCATGCCACGTTCGAATGCAAGCAACTGTCAGCATCTGTAAACGCGCGATAACAAAACGTCTAAAAAAACAAAAAAAGAATTATGCAGTTTGTGGCCTCAGCGTCCCATTAAGCTTTAATATTTTATTGCGTTCTTTCATCTTCTATGAGCCCGTATGTTTCACTTTACGTGATAGCGAAGCTGAAGCTACTTGCAAAAACATGTTCCCCCGAATGATGCTCAAATTCACGAGCGCGCGTGCTTCGAAGGGACACTGCAAGCTAGGAGCTCGGTCTTGTACCCTCTGCTACGCCGGCACTTCGAATGGAGCGGAGTATAAAAAACTGTAGTTGGGAAGCGTGATGACGCATGTTCGAAACGCAGAGCCAAATATTCTATTTTGCTCGCCTGGAGCGCTGCTCATAAACTTGAGAGCTACGTGCCTATACTACAGTGTACTAGAATACTTGGGTAGTGTTTTGACCGGAGGGCTCGCCTGAAGCGCGTGGTATTGATCGCGACAGGTGTCGACACCGGCGCGTTATCCGGAAGGTGTGCGCATGCGCGGCTGCACGCGCGAAAATATGAATCTTTGGTGCCGCTTTGGTGGAGTGCACATAGGATTTCTGATACAGCTACGACCTGCCAGCGGTCGTACCGCGGCATCAATTACGCTGCGGCACGATCGTTAGCAACATGATGCTTCAATGTATTGGACGGTACAAGCTACATTACCCTTCCTTTACATAAAAACAATTGCGACTTTAAAGAAGCGGATTGCAAGTTGTTTCAGCGTAGAATTAGCTGCGACTTTCGGTTTGTCGGATGGTGAGCATTTTAAATGAAATGCCCATTTCCTTGGTCGCAAAGGCCGAACATTAGATATTTGAAAGGGATATCTAAAACTCGGAAGCAGTTTTTTTTTCCTATCTTATTTTATAATGGAACGAAACGGCACATACTAAAGTCCGAGATTGTTTTAGTATGTTTTTAATACCCCAGGTTAACTTCTCTGTCTTCTTTTCTGCCCGTCTTCTTTTTCTTGACCTTAATCAGCTCGCTTCACTTGTCACTCATTCTTGTGTTCATTTATGCGACGAACCACCCAAGCGACTGTCGCAAAGGGGTGAGAATCTTTTATTTCTTCATGGCTGCCACGACCATCCGAGGACCACCCGACGTTCACTTGTAAGAAATGGCTTATAAGCCGTGACAATTTTTATCACGCGTTTTAACATTGAACTTAAGTCCAAAAACTGAGACAACGTGGGCTGAACAAGTAATGCTTTATAAGATTCAAAGAAGAAAACAAGCAACTATTTCACATCATTTAGACCAGGAAACAACAGCACACGTAATTAAGGCAAGGTAAAAGTTGTAATAGTTTACAGCACGGCATTGAAATACATGGTTACAATGTGCAGCGCATACATGGTTACAATGTGCAGCACATACATGGCCCTGAAGGTATACTTGGCATACCACATCAGGTAAGTTGTCGAAACAAATGAACACCGCCCTTTCGATGCTGATCTTGTTAGACTTCGGCTCAAGAGCAGTCTCCAAATAAGCAACACCGTCGAAGTTGCTGAACTTGTGAACAGCCCAGTAGAGAGTTGGCATAGTCAGGGAGCCTAGTGCGTCGCGATCGATGCCTTGTGGGATCACGGCAGGAGCTTCGCTGTTCACCACTGGTGACAACGGGTCAGTTTCCCGAGCGAGCCCCGAACGCTTTGCAACGATGGGCTCTGGTGAACTTGCCTTCCGCTTCCTTTCCTCTCGTCCTGCAGGAAGGTCATCACTCAGGTCCTGGGGTACACTTGGCAGCAGAGTCGGTACCGCGTCTGGCGTAAGCGCTGGGTGTCCACGAGGGATCCTCACTTCCTTTCCGCCGATGATGTGGACGTAGTCTCGAAGGATGAAGCGGGGCTCGAAGTGCAGCTCGCAGACAGCGCTTGTTTCTTCAAGACGCTTGTCCGATCGCTGCAGATTCTTCTCCCAAAGATCTCTTTTGGCTCTGTCCTTTGGAACGCCGAAAAGGGACGCCGTTTTCACTCCTTTCACTCGGATGAGGCCCGTTTTGCAACCAGGTGCAGAGCAAGAGTTCTGTCGCTGTTTCGCCGGCGGCATTTCGGCACTACCCAGCGGGTTTCACATGCAGCGATTCCAGCGGCCGAAATCGCTGCCGCTAGCGGCGCGGCGGCACGGATCGCGAGGTTTCATTTCACATGAGCGTTTTCTGCCGTTGCGATGGCCAATGTTGCTTGCAGCAAGCAGATGCGATCACTTGCACGGCCTCAGTCACCTCTTCGCCAGAGTTTCTCTTTGGTCCCATTGTTTCTAAATGTTTTGAGCTGCGCGTCCCAAAGAACCCGACGCTTCGACACTTCACTTATAAGCAGTTCATTGAACTGGGCGCGATACATTTTCTTACTTGGTGGACGATCTGTGTTCGAAAAGACACGTCAATGTCGCTCAGTTCTTCTTCGTCTTTTAATTTTCTCACTAGCGCTCGCACGAGCCGCTTCCGATTAGCGTCTCTTGCGCTCGCTACAGTTGGTACTCAGGCGAGGAAAGTAAAAGAAGAGCCGCGTGTTTCATTGAGAAAACAAATTCCGAGGAAGGGGACAGCAATCCCCTCCTCCATAATCTCCTGAACAGTTCCGACGCCACTGCTGAAGCAAAGAAGCTCGACCCGCCGGAGAAAAGAAACCGCAAAGCAGTCGCTTGCGTACTTTCTCTGCTTGTCGTCTGCTTCAAGAACGTAGAAAATGCCGCCGTCCTATGCGCCAGCTTTCCCGCAATGTTTCTCCTTCTGTCACGTGATTTCCCGCCGCGCTGTGAGTGGCCAGCTGCGGAAGCTGCCGCTCTGCCGCGGCGAAAAATTTCCAACCTGGTGGAACCGTGCCGCTCAGCCGCTGCGGCTGGCCAGAGCGCCGCGACGGCAGAAATCGCGCCGCTCTAGGCGAGCGCAGCAAATGCGCTGCATGTGCAAACCGCGCTCGTTCACGCGTCTCGACCATCCGCAAAATCAGAACACAAGATTCAAAGCATATTACGATCGAACACACGGAACTATGAAATCGTGGTCCCGACACGCGCACCGCTCGAAGTGAAAAACACACGGAACTATACTCTGTTTCACCTTGTGTCGCACCGCAGGAAAGGCTACAAGCGCGAGCTCCTTGCTCTAGGGCACATCTCGGCGGCACAAGCTCTCGTGCACCAAGGGCAGCTGCCAACGCTATGAGCTCGCGCTTCTAGCCTTCGCTGCGGTACAACATAAGGTGAAACGGAGTGTATAAAATCGTGGTACCGACACGTGCACCGCTCAAAGTGAAAAAAACAAAAGGCGGGCTGCGCGATTTTTTCCGGATAACTCGACTACAGCGCCGCCACGAACTGTCAATACACGCGCCCTCACGAGCTCCCGTTGCCGAGCCGCTCCGGTCCCAACACTACCCAAGTATTCTAGTACACTGTAGTATAACGGTCCATATCGAAACTATAGGCCTCCTGCGCTGAAGCTTTGAACACACCGTAGCGCCCTCGTTTTGGGTAGTACAAGCGCACCTGATTGAGCCTCGCACTATTTATGGCACGTTGGTCGAACTTTTAATTCTGCTCCTGGTGCTGAAGAACGAAAAACACCTTTGGACGCCAAAAATCGGCCAGACTCAACGCCTCAAGACAATCAAAAGTGCCAAATTCATGACACCACCGCTGAGGTACGCGTCTATTAGCCCCGTGCGCGACCGAAAGCGTCGCTGTGGTCGTCCTTCCAGGATTGGCCGAACGCTGACTATGACGTCGGAAAGGGGATTTATCATCGACGGAATAAGAGGAATGAAAGAACTTTAATTTTGACGGTGTTGGCAGTGTTCCTTAGAGAGCGCAATGATTTCAAGCTTCCACCATGCTATTTACAAACACCATCAAACTTGTTGTTCGCAAGGTAATGACGTCACAAGGGGGAACCATAGGAGGGCGCCACCAAAACATCTCGTCGCTAATTGTCTCTGGGGTGATGCGTCGCCATTTATCCGGCGCTTTCATTTTTCTTTTTTTTTTGTCATGTCTACTTTGGAACGCGTGGAAGGGCGTCTCATGGCTCGCGCTGTGGCGTCTTAGCTTTCGACGGCGTTCGATTTTTGTTGTTTCTTTGTATTTTCAGTCAGATCTCGCGCCCGCACCAGAGCAGGCACACTTCTGCATGCCTCACAGTTTGAGACGCTCGAGTTTGTACTACCCAAAAGAAGGCCTAACAAGTACCTTTTCGCAGCACCCCCTGGGCAACGCAGGAGGTGCCCATACTTCGTTTCAGCTGGGGTCCAGACGTGGCCGATGCTACAAGCACGAGCGTGTGGCCCTGGACGGCATCGTGTTGTACTGCCCGAGCGCGCGTGCTTGGCAGGGACGCTGGAAGCCCGGAGCTCGCGCCTGTAGCATCGGCTGCGTCTCGACCCAAGCTGAAACGAAGTATAGCAAAAGGTAGGATCCCTTGGTGCTGCAGCGTGGCTCTGCCCTCCGCGAGCTCCGTAGTGTTATGCGCTAATGGACGATTCACGCGACGGACTGAATCGCTATTTTCGCCCGCGAACCGTCTACCGCGTGGACGTCACACCACCGATTACTGTGATCCGCGCCTTGTTCGCGGACGCGCGGACTGCTATGACCAAGCGCCATTTCACTCGCGGATTTTTGGTGGGTGCGCGACTTGAAAAGCGTTTAGTCGGACAATGATACAACGTTTTCGTCATTTTTTGTGTGTTTTTGGAAGAGATAAACAAAGAGTGCGTGTGATTGTGTTTTGTGCGTTCGCTGGTTTATACTTTATCGAGCGATTCTTGTTTCTACCCGTGAAATGAGCGGCAGAATACTTTGCCCCGCTGACAGGACCGCCGCCGGTTTCCTTTACTCGTCCAGGTCCGTGTCACGAAGCTTCTGTCAATGTTCGTCTAAAATGCTGCAAGTATTTTTTCTATTTTTCTACGTTTAATCAGTTTTTTTATTTAGCAAGACCTTTCTTGTGGCTGGGCTGTACTGAAGCTGAATGAAGCCTTTTGCGCGAGCGCGGAATGCGTAAAGATATCTCCGAACGCATTCGTGCACCCAGAAGTTTCGCCTGTGTGTGTGTGTGTGGGGGGGGGGGGGGTGTGAAATTATGACAACAGATCAGAGGAGAGAGTGTGGTGGCCGGGGGGGGGGGGGGCGGGGGGGGTACTTTACCCGTTTTTATGTCCGTTTTTTTTCCCCGTTTGTACGCGTCATTGCGAGATTTTATTTCCACTGTGCGAATTAATTTTAATTTCCATCTATACGATTGCATTCCTTGGTATGTACATTTATTTATCCAAACATTGTTGTTTTACATTCATAGAGATCAGTAACCTTTTTGAATTTTTCCTACATCGCACCCGCGTATAATCAATCGCGGCACTTAAGGGAGAGGCTGGTCTTTAAACGGTAAAAAGTTGGGGAGAAGTAATTTTTGAGAAAATGGCTTTTCTGATATTTGGACATAGCCACCCAGCTCTATACAACATATTATTGCTCTATCTAATTTTCAAACATGTAAACAAAAAATGAAGTCTTAATTTTTTATGAACATTTGAAGGTAAACGTCCGGCAGCCCTCTCTGCCTGGTTAGAAATAGACATGAAGCGAAAAATAGGGACTATAACCAAAAATTACATTTTTGGTTAGAGTCCCTATTTTTTTCATGTCTATCATGTACTTATGAACAGTTGCAGTAGCAAATGCACATACATTGTCAAGTGCTATTTTTTCTCTCTTCACACTTCTTTCACAAGTGAGCGTTACCGGACTGAGGATGTCTCGTCTGCAAAACTTTGTTGCTCAACATTACACCAGCGTGGAACGAGGTTACCTGTCATGCAAATAAGGCCCGACCTGTGTGCAAGCCATCCGAACAACAGCGGTAACGCATAGGGACCAGTCACGGGACAACGGGAGGAAAAAACGTGGCCGAACCCGTAACATCCTGTCCTAAATCCATTATTATGTGCGAGTTACAAAAATTATGAAAACAACATTCATGACTACAACCACTTCCACTCGAAATGTTCTCATTAGATTATTTGATTACTTGACATGAAATATAATTGAACGTCGATCCAAAAAATACCATTAATTTTTATTTTATTCTTTGTGTAACGTGATTATTGCGGCTCGTCGTTTTATTTAGTGTGGCAATTTTAACAAACGTAATAAAGTGGCTCTCAGCACTAGTCTGAGTAAATAAACGTAAATCTAAGAAATAATAGGTTCCGGCAATCCAGTTAAGTAAAATATGCAAATCATATTCGCTTAAATAGTCTCAAGGAAGAGTCATAAAACGATTACGGCTTTGCTCTTGTTAGTCAACTCGCAAAGGAATAATAAAGTCTCCAAAATCGAAAAAAAAGGATGCTCGTTGCGATTGAACATATTGCGACTTTTCTTTAACTCGTGCGCTCACGTTATCTTAAAAACTTGAAACATAGAAACTCTGACATAACTTGAACAAGAAAGAAAAACTAAGCAAGAAAGACATCCAAAAAGAAGGGTCATTTCTAAAATTCGCTAAAAGTTAAAATAAATAAATCCCAAACTTAACGTTGCTGATTTTAACTTTCAGGTCATTTTACTTGTTAGATGCAGCATACAATTTTGGACGTTATGTATATAAACAACAGAATGACAAAGATTCGAGAAGAAAAATCTAGTCACACTTACTGACTTTCCAACGTAGATCCCCAAGTCATTTGGGTGAGTCGCTGCAGAAACTGGAAGATGCTGGGCAGAGACGGATCGGTCAGAGGGTGAGGATGATGGCGTCTGTTGAATGATGGACTTCTCAATGCTGGGAGTCATACATTCCGATGGTGATGCATCCGTTGGCTCCAAATCGCGATTTTTTTAAAGGGAAGTAGTAGGTAAGCACTGAATTTGGCTTGCGCTTCAATGAGGCGGCCTTGGTGATATAGGTCATCGCGGACTCTTGAATTCGCACACCAATCAGTCTTAGCAATTAGTTGTTAGACTTGCACTGTAGAATGGGTGCACAATGAGCAGTACCAGTAGAGTAGATGCTCTAAGAAAGATGAAAATCGGCAGTTTGTTGTGTAGCTCGAAGCCCGGATGTCACTGCTGATGTGAGGGGGTGGCGCACCGAATTCTATCGCTTCTGTGAAGTGCACGAAGATAAAGGAACGAAAGGACAGAAATAGAGAGAAAGAGAAAGAAGATAAGAAAATGCACAGCAAGAAAGAGAGAAGAGAGAGAGAGAGAGAGAAACGTAAAGAGAACATGGAAGGAAAACTTCACGCCTCCTCCCTCTCTGGGGACGGCCAACAAATCATTTTAAAACACCAACAGAGCCACAGTCTACAGGGTGACCCCCGTCCAATGGCCGATTGCGAAGGACACAAAGTGACAGTTAGGTAAAGGCATATTATTCCTTTTTTTTGGTTGGTTTGTGTCGAAGCGCAGCTGTATCGTCGGAAGGATCGCCCCAGGCGGCGGGGGAGGACCGGAGTGGAGGGAGTGTCACGACAATGTCGCTCTCAGGGGCGCTTCGAGCGAGCGTCTGCCTAATTGGGAAGCACGGGACATGGCCTCCGAGCTTCGGGATCTCGGAGGCCATGCACGGGATGCACTGGTCCCCATGAGAGGCTGCCGGGTGTGGTCTCGAGTCGTAAACCGTACCAAACATATCGGCTTTGCGTTCATTGTGTGAGCGGGCCGGGTTCGTAGGAGCGCCTATCTTCACGGCACTTTCTTGTGATGTCCGTCGAGGAGAGCGTGGGGTCTTTTGTGTTTTATTTTGGTTGTCCGTTTAAGAGAGCGTGTTGTTGTTCTGCTCGTATGCTTTTATGACCGACCGTCTACCAGAAAGAAAATAGCGTGGGAATCTGGGATCCTGTTTGGTTTTGGAGGACGGAAAGTGCCGGGCGGCGACGTCTGGTCGCGCCCAACACTGTCAATGTACTATGTTAAATAAATCTATCTAAGTTAAAGTTTAATACCACCCGACTGAACTTCACTTCGCAACGTGTTCGTCATCAGGCCCCTTGTTGCAAGTGGCCGAACACCGTCTACATCAACGACCTTCACAACTGTGACACTCCCGTATCCTCGGTAGTACAACCGGCCGGAGCCTACTCGGCGCCACGCCAAGTCCGTTCACGACAACTACTTCGCACCTTCGTAGTTTCGCTAGTACTCCAGTCCGCCGTCTCGACGGCGCCCAGCCGCGGCCCCTCGGCAAAGTCACAATAGGTTGGGAGAGGAGGTGCCGGGGACCAGCTATCTCCGAAATCCAAATCCTTCAAACCCCTCACAAAGCAGGCCCGCCGTAGAAAAGACATGACACCCACGAGACTAGCGTAGGTCGACGAAGGCCACACGCGCGACGCGTGCTGAACTGAACTTATCACCTTCAAGAACATTTCCTGCAACAATACTCAGTAAATGTATAACTCAATCCTAGATGGTTCGAAATGTGATGACGCACGCAGTCCATGCAATCAATTCATATATAATCCTTCTGAAAAACTTTTTTGGAAACAAATCTGAAAGTTTGTGTGCGCATATCTCAGCTTCTTTTTATACAACATTCCAGACTACCCGCGCTACACAAAAATGAGAAAGCGTTATTATAACCTAAAGTGTCGAGGCTTTTTCTCTAACAGTTGGGGACAGAATGCGATTCAAAAACGACACAGCTGTTAACTGCTGGAGCCCAACTTCCCGCGTCGTTGTTTGGGGAGTTTATTTCTTCAAATAAGAAACATGTCTGAACATAGAATTAATATTGATTTTATATCTCCTATAGGAGATATAAAATAATTATTATTTCTATCTTCAGACACGTTTATTTGAAGAATTTTATTCTCTTGAATATCTATATCTACTGTAAACACTAGATAGAAATATTCAAGGAAAATAAAATATACGAATGTACACACCGCGACACCGGCGCTATTTCATTTTGCTCAAACAGCGTGTCGACGGGACGCAAAATTTTAACACCTAGGTTGGGGTCTGAGGTGAGCCCGTTTTACCACATAAGTAATTGCGAAAATAGTGTAATTTGTCAATGTACTTACGACAAAAAAATTCCGGAACGGACTTTTCAAATGCGACGGGGCGAAGGGGTCCCGATTGACCACAGAACTCGGAGGGGGGGGTTAGGACCCTCAACCTTCCCCCCCCACCACCCTCCCGTGGGTGCGCCACTGCGGGAAACTGTACACACCGCTACACTGTTAGCGTGAATACGATCATCGGCGGTTTTTGCATTTTGCTCGGACAGTGTATCGAGGGGCGCAAGGTTGTGACACCTCGATTGGTGCATCCGATGAGCACTTTTCACCACATAAATAATTTTGGTAATAGTGTCATTTGTCAATGTAAGATTGTATATTACGGAAATGACTTCGCTCGTGCCGTGCACATCACCAGTGCAGCGGCGAGGGGGCAGAAGGAGGAGGGTGGAAGCGATGAATTTATTTACCCTTAAAGGTCCTCGTTGCGGACATTACATTAATAGAAATCGTCAAAATATGCACACAAATTTTTTTCCCCTCGGAGCTCTGGGAGGGGAGTTATGACCCCCCCTCTCCCCCCCCCTCCCAATGGGTGCGCCACTGTACGAACGCCCCTCCGCGAGCACAGTACTTTGTCGCTGCTTCTACTGCCGAAGGCTCCTCCAGCAGAACCATGCTTGTCCCACTGTCGTGCCTTGGGTTAGTAAAGCTAGTGGCGCTTCGCGCTAAGCACTTTACGGTCTTCTTCTCTCGCTCTGTTCGCTACGGTGGCATAAAACGATTCTTTTTCGGGCAGCAACGCCACCTTAGCACCGAACGTCGATTTCGCTCTGGGACAACGGTGCCGCAGTGGGATGTCGGAATTTCGAGGCACTGTGGGGTCGCTAATAGGTCCAGCTCGTCCTCGCTGTCGCCAGTTTGCCGTCTCATTCGAGTTTATGCGCTTGGAAGACGGGCGATCTGCGTACGTGTCGTCACGGGATCAATCCGTTCGCGAATCAGTCCGTCGTGTGAATCGTCAAGAACACAATATCCGCCTGTACCCCCCTTGGCGATGAGGCGTATGTGAAGAGCACGACTCCTGCAGCAAGCTTCGATCACAATAAACATAAAAGAAAAGAAAAAGTAAGAAGTTAGAAGAGAAAGCAGGGAACACACGGGCGCGGCTGAATTCTTGGCATTTCGATCGGGTTGCATTCATTTTTATCTCTGCTTTCCAACAGTTGACGCAATGCAAGCTTTTAAGGTGGAAGCTCTTCAAACTCTGGGATTCACCCTTTTTGCTCTTTTCGACTCAAAGGAGTGTTAAACAGACATGTGCACCCTACGCCTTCGACAACTTTTTTTTTTTTTTTACATTAGCGCATAAGTAGGGTTTCTTTTTTTGCGCAGATTGTTTGCTCCTGCAGAACATTTTCTAGTTTTATCTCCTAGCTACCTCTAAATACATCATATTGTTAAATTAGACTTTATTTTTATTGCGGAATCGGAGTTCATTTTTACACTGGGGTTAACCTAAGACAAATTTATCGCGCTACAGAAACCGAATGTATTCGTAAAAGTCTACTAAGGGGATCAACCACCACTCATTATGTTTTGAATTTTGTACTTAGATACTTTTATCAATATTGTAGTTTCATCTGTAATCATACAATGTTGTGGAAGTTATATGTGTTTGTATTTCCATACATTTCCAGATAACAAAAAACATCCGCTAAGTATGACAATCTAGCCTTGCTTGTCGCTGAAGACTTTGAGCTCCACTGCGGTTTCGCACGGTTAATCCCTTGATAAATTATCCATTGCTCTTAGAGCGGGGCACTTAATCAATTAACTTACCGAATGAATCGATTAATGTTTAAATCGCGATTAATTTTTAACCGCTTAATTAATTACATTTCGACTAACAAAAAATATACAAATATATCAACGCTTTCACCACGCAGACGGGGACGAGTACACCTGTATGAAGGTAAATTTTAAGTAAAATTCGATGTTAAAGTCAACTGTAGGGTGAAATTTGTCATTCAAAAACAAGAGAAGGAGGTTACACGTGTCCCAGTCACTTTTACGCCGTGCGAATGTCCGTTTAGCGTAGCAGAGACTATTGTGAACAATCAAACTAGTTTGTTATTGCCAGAGAATACCAACGAACCTCATTGCCCATGCGACTGAAGTACTAGTTTCTGAGTGTGGGTGTCGGACTGTTCTCAACTACACTTCCAGGTCGAAAAATTCGAAATTGCACATTGCGCCGTTTATCGCATATTCAACAAAAGCCACAAAAAAATTAAATTTTGACTTTTCAAATTGATTATGTATGGGAATGAACGAAATAGACTAATCGATTAATTAATCTATTAAAGGGTGGCGACTAATCGGGTTAAAAAATCTCATCGACGCCCAGTCCTAGTAGCTGTGCATCTCTCTTGTGTAGCATGAAACTAGTGAAAGAATTCTACACTATACTTCGTTTCAGCTTAGGTCCGAGCGCGGCCGATGTTATGAGTCGAAGGTCCAATCAAACCAGCGAAAGAGGCACAACGTCATGGCGTGCTCTCTGCAGTTGATAGGACCAGCCGGTATTTACCATCTCTCTGTGCGCGCTCCCCGCCGGCTAGTCGCATCAAGTGCAGAGAGCACACCATGACGTTGCGCTTTTGCGCTGTTTGATGGGCCTTTCGGCTCATAACATCGGCCGCGCTCGGACCGAAGCTGGAACGAAGTATAGAATGCGAGAGTCTGCTGCAATATTCTGAACAACCGGCCAAAGACAGGGCTGCAAGCGGAATGTGCTGACAAGGAAGACGTGCATAAAGAAAACACAGGTATGACGCCAAAGAACGCCCACCTTGTCACGAGCTTGAAAATCCTCAGAGCCTAAGTGGGCCAGTGTTGAGGAGTTCCGGAGCTGGAAGGATTTCGGAATCATTCCACACATCCGCGACGGTGGAATGGAGTGGGAATGGAACGGCTGCAGAGGTGGGAGGAATGGGATGGAAATGGAGTTAAATGCCTTTGGGGCGGAGTGGAGTGGAAATTGACGGCTAAGTTTTAATGCTAACTGCGTCAATGATCAGCTAGCGCCCAGGGGCTGCTGGTGCAACGTTAGCACCTGGTCAAAGTGGTCCTTGAAAAATGACTGACAGCTTCATTGTCTCACCGGCTTAAGCTTCTTGGACGATGAACGTGGCGTGCCTCCGGTGAAACAACTAAAAGTGAATAGCTGTAGACGGACAAGATGTTGTTCATGGTGCCGCGAGACGCAACAAAACGGCTGTTCTAACCATGCAGGATTATCATGTAGATATTAAAAGAGCGAATGGCCTACTCTTCGTGTAGAAAACAAATAAAAAATTGTCTTTGATATGGCGAGAAATCCGAAGAAGCGTACAAGCATAAAGATATGCCTTTTAAAGCAGGTTCTAAGATGTGGTCCTACAGAGTCCAGTGGCGTACACCTGGGGAGGGGGGGGGGGGAGAAGGATGGACGAGCTCAATGCTCAGACGAACCCATCCGAACAAGAGGTTTCTGGTGTTCATTACCGCCGATCCTCGTCCTTATGTCGCTCATTGTTAGAAAGTAGAACGGTGACACTATTTTGAAAGAAGGGGTAAATGCAGCAAAAAACTACTGACACAAAACGAAGTTTAGCAAACAGCTTCCTCTCATCCTAATTTGTTTATTTTATTTTCAACATTTTGCGCCGCCGCCGTCAAATTAGCTCAGTGGTTCATTCGACTTCACACAAAAAGGGCATATTCTTACACTCTTTGTCACATGTAAGACACCCCAAAACTTCAGTTGAACGTACAGCGCACTGACGTTGAACCGACGGTACCAACTTTTATGGGCGGCTTGATAGCCGAGTTGTAAAACTTATTAAAATATCTAATGTACGTGTTGATAGGACCAGTTGATAAAACCCTATTACGTCTGCAAAAAAACGTAATAGGGCTTTTCTTGGCCCTACTGCAAAGCCTCAGTGTTTTTTTGTTTTTTTTCATGTAGCCCTTGATACGTATTTTAGCTGTTTAATATGTTATATCCCACCAGCATCAAGCCTCTCGTAAATATTGGGACCGTCAGTTCGACGACGGTGCGCTGTACATGGAGCTGAAATTTTGGGGTGTCGCATATGTAACAAGGGGTGTAATGACTACACCTTTTTTTTTTTGAGTGTTCTGTTTTCTGTGCACGCGTTTCGTTTCCTCCTTTCCTTTTTTATATTTTTTAATCTTCCAGAGCTAAATAACTGGCTCTTTGTAAAAAGCTCGTAGGTTTGCCCTTTCATACGTTCGCATTCAGGAATTAGCACTGTGCATTTACGCATCACAGCCGTCCGGAATTTTTTCGACAGTAATATATGAATTTTATTAATCAGTTGGAAATTAGTATAGCTTATTTACGGATAAGAGACATACTGAATTCCCTCAAGTGTGATATCGGGATTGCAAGAATCATTTTACAATAATTGCTCATTAACGCATCACAGACAAGCGAAATTCCCCGAAGATTGATATATGGATTGCACGAATCACTTGGAAATTAGTATTGCCTAATACGCATCCCAGACATAGTAAATTTCCTCAATAGTGAAATGTGGATCGCAAGAATCAGTAGAATCAATGCTTCCGGGACCTGATCTGCATATTTTTCCAGTTGTCTGCGTTTTAAAACGTCAGCTTTAAGCTGCTTGGCTGACAACACAATCTAGCTATGAAGTGCCATTTTTCACGGTTAATAATTAGAGGCATTAAATGAAACGGATCTGCAAATTCCAGGAATGGGAGTGGCCCCAGCTTCTCTACCCCTAGGATTTGAAATCAATGGATTGTCGTCAACTCCAACTGCCCCGATGGAGTTGAAATGGAGTCTGAATGTTTATTTCGCAACACTGAAGCTAGTTGTTCGCGCAGCAATATCATTGTGCTTTAGCAAACCTTGATGCTTAGGTGCAACGCCCTTTCTTAGACTGGGAAGTCTAGGGTGCAGCTTAAATGAGGGAAACATAAGGGCTGGTTTCACACGCATCTGACAGCGCAGCCCGTCACGATATTAATGTAATTTCTTGGTTGTTTGAAAGTGAAAAGCGCATTTCTTTGTGACAGGGCTTTGAACTCGCATTCCGGAAGCTTCATTCGGAGTGCATTAGAAAAGGGCGGTAGACGAAAGCACCTCAAAGGGGTTGTTAAGTCCCGGCTTCTTTTGCCCACATCGTACAGAAGCGCGTGAATATACGTTGCCACCACTTGGCGCACAGCACAAAAAGAATTAGGAACGACCTAGCTGAACGTAGAGGTTTGAATGCGGGAACGTGAGAACAGAGACGGAATCAGAAACACGAAGCTTTCCCATGTAGCACAATTTTTGGAGCCAAGATGTGATTTTTGCAAACAGGATATAAGGAGAATTCTTAATGACCGACGCAACGCGTATACTTTGCATGACCTCAAACAACTTCTATACTATCTGAAACACAGATGTCCCTAAGAAACATAATAACAGCGCACCCTTTTTTCGTTTTCGTTTTTCTTCACGGCATAGGGACCTAGGTAGCACGGTCCTTCGGGCAAGAAAGTTATGGTTTTCTGGAAATGTCTTTTATATTTATTTCAGTTCCTTAAAAACCCTGGGAGTCAGGGTAGGCTTTTAGGGCCTTGAAACGTCTGAAGAAGTGAAGGTAGATCTAAACGTGTTCTTCTTTAGCCAGAGACTGGATATCTTGACTCTAATTGTTATAAACTCTCGTTTCAAGCATTGCAGTTTAATACAGGGTACTTCCTCCTAGACTTCTACGTACTGTTAGGTTCTCCCGAGGATCTAGGTCCTCGCGCACCCGTCCGTGCTGTCTCCACCGGAGGAAACACAGTGTGAAGACCAAAAGGGGCCTTACGACTATTTACTGGAGTCTTCCAAACAGGAATGCCCCATTCCGCCTCAACCCTGAAGGCGCTACCGTCGACGGCGGTACCCTCCAAGTACTGCAGAAACGAGCAGTACGATTAATCGTCAATGTTCCCTTTTATGCACACTCTTGCCGTACTTGTTCAGCAGTCTCTTCTTAAAATAAAACTATCACTCGCGCAAAAATTGGCAATATACACGTTGCATAAAATTAAATCAGATCCTCAACACGTTCATCACAATTATACCAACACAACAACATACACATTAGGCCGCATTGATTCCCATTAATCAAGAGTACGAACAAATTATGGCACACGAATGATATTATTATCGAATTCAACTGTCATTAAACATTCACCCAGAGATAATGTCAACGATTCATAGCTTCAAAACAATACATGCCTTTAAAGCCATTTAAAAAACTCAACTCTTAGCTCTAGCATAACAATTATTGTCATGTTAGAAATCTTATTCTGTTTTTATCTGCACCAAATAAAAAGAAATAGTTGTTTGAGGACACTTTTAATTTTGCAATTAGGTTACCCGACTTCACAGGCACTCGGACACTCGGGACAAGGTTGTTTGTGCTGTTGCCTACTAAGTAACAGAAATATTTTAATAAACGTCTTCATTTGTCGACATCTCTTATAAAAAAACATCAGAACTGGTACCAACATTTTTGTAATGCTGGGAATATTTACGTGTACCAAACTATACTAGATGCCGTCGCTAAGTGTGAAGTTACTTTTAAAACTTGAAACTTCAATAGCAGGTCTAATGTCCAATATCAGGTCAATAACAGGTCTAATGTAATCTGTGCATGCTCGCAACATTTCCGTACAATGGAGTCGCCACTCCTTGTCGTCCGATTCCGACGAGGAACTGGAGTCTTTGTCGGAAGAGTCGCCGCACTTTCCCCAGGCGTTCCGGCGTATGGGACCAGTCCCATGCTGTCGCTGTAGCGCTACATCTCTAGTTGAATTTCGTTCAGCTGCGATGTGTCCATGGCAATCGCGGTGATGGGAGGCGTCGATTCAGAAAATATGTCGGCGACATCGGCGCAATAAGCGCAGTAAAACCCCGTGGCAAAACCCAGAGCCTCTGGTAAAACCTACCGCTGCACACCACCAGCTCGCCGCTGACGCTCCCAATCTCCTACTGCCGAGAGAACTTCCGGCTCCGGTGCCAGTACACATCACGACCGTTGAAATTGAGCAGCGGCTTGTTTTACGGCGAGTTGGAGAAGAAAAACTCGATATTTGAATAATTTTTCGTGTAGAAGTTAATAAACCGAAACGAAAACGGATGACTGTTCGGCGTTCAGTGAACATTCAAGGTTTAATGTAGAAGTTATTTGTCAAAAGTAAAAATGTAATTTCATGGTCCCTTTAAATTATATTGTATGTTAGCGGAAATATAAAGAACGGTCAAAAATAACGGCCAATAATCATAATAATCATTTTTATTATCACAACAATTTGCAAAACAACAAGTAACGGGTTTGTCTAAGCCAATATAGGCTTGAACGACTAAACCCGGCGAGTCGGACAGGCGAAAACCCTAACTAAATACATTTTGCCCAACAATGCAAAGAAAAA
This sequence comes from Ixodes ricinus, assembly GCA_037355805.1. Lineage (NCBI taxonomy): Eukaryota > Metazoa > Arthropoda > Arachnida > Ixodida > Ixodidae > Ixodes > Ixodes ricinus. The sequence goes on along the minus strand of JAZHYW010050802.1, from coordinate 114,561 downwards.
AACCAATAAAAAAAGGAGCTTCGCGCAATATGCTCCAAAGCCAAATAAAAACAAGCAACATGACAATAAAAACACGAACGCTACAAGTATTAGGTTAAAAGATCTCAATTCTCTAAAACGTACACCCGAATGCAGTTTTTTTTATTTAGCTTTTTTTTACATTAAACTGTTTCTTAGGCAGAGCATTAAAGACATTGGGGACATAAAAGTGACGTATTCTTTTTCCTGTATCTGGTGACAGATTTCGCAACGTCAAACCGAGGGTTTAAACGGAGCAGGCGGGTAGGTTTGTGGGCATTTTTAAGGTTGTCCTTTCAAAAGTGTGGAAGCGCTACCTGTTTCGGTAAATAATTTACGCAGACTTCATACACAAATTTCTAAAAATAATCTTTACTAGATAAAAACGCAGAATTATATGTGACACTACGCAAGATTCCTTTCAAGAAATTATCTACCTTAGTCCCCCAAGAAGCTTCGCAATGGGCGTGAATCGTTACACCGTAACACAGACCGCTGTAGACAAGAGGATGGACGATCATTTTTTTTAACACAGAAGGGCACAAACACTTTTATGCTATACATCATACAGGCCACTTTCCGTAAAACACTACATACATAAGCCATGGGTTTATTCCAAGAAATATGATATTCAAAAATAAGGCCCATATATTAAATCGAGTTCCCCCCGGGCACTGACGTACAGCAACAAAATTTGCAAGCAGAACTGTACAAGAAAAACATGGGCCTCTTGAACAACCTGTTTTTAATTAATTTCTGAAGCAAAAAAGCTTAGAAGAGTTCCAATTCATTAAATTAATAGCATTATCCTGTAAAATGCTCACCGCCTCAAGGAAGTTGAGATGTCGTAAAATTAGCAAAGTATCGTCAGCGTAACGAAATATACTACATCCTAAAACAACAGTTTTTATGTTATTAACATAAATATTGAAAAGCAAAGGAAACAACAACAACAACAATAACATTAATAATAATATTAATAATAATAATAATAATATTATTAATAATAATTTAATTCAACGGAAACAAATATGCAAGATACAGAGACGGGTCTGTCGAAGCCAATGGAGGCTTGACGGACAGGACCCGGCAGTCGAGCGGCAAGGTCGGTATCATCAACACAGAAAACCGATACACTTCAGCAGGAAAGAAAAGTATAACAGAAAAAGAAAGCAGAACTAACACGGTATTAACGCGGACTCAGCATGGTAAATTGGTCCATAACTTCTTCGACTTTCTCTTGGTAAAAACGTCTCCAAAGGAACAATCGGTAAGTTTATTAAATATCAAAGCAACATGGTAGGAACGTTCACGCTTACCGTACCTCGTGTGACACCGGGGGATCTGAAATCGATTCTATCTACGCCAATCTCTTGGGAATACAGGGGGTTGCAAAAAATCATTAACCCAAAAGTATCGTAGAGCGACACATTGCAGAAAAACAAAGAGTGGAAGCTTGGCATTTGTAAGGTTTTGAAAATGTCTGTGTCAACGGAGATATCCAGGTGGTAACCGAAACGTTTTAACAGGTTTTTCGAGAACTTTTAACATTTCCGACAGATACTTGTTGCGAACGCCCAGAAAAGAGGTTCTTGAGCAAAGCCTAAAAGAGCCCAAGGAAGCCGTAATTGTATAGTTTATGAAGTGGAAGCTTGAGGCTTACAGTGTCGAAAGCTTTGGCGACATAAAAAAAAGAAAAGCACCGGAACACATGTTACGGTTAAATGCATTGTGTAGTAAATCGGAGAAATCCTCGGTTTGATGTTGATAACAATAATAATAATATTATTAATAACATATTTATTTACTCTGTGTGAATTCAAATGAACAGAAAGCAGGCTCGTCGAAGCCAACAAGGGCCTGTGGGACTGAACCTAAAAGTATTAGTGTTCCCAAAAAAGTTCAAATAAAAAAAACTCACTAACACAAGACAATAAGATAGCGCCAGTTCAGATGTATACTCCAGAATCACACTTCATCAAAAGTCAAATTTCATGCGGTTTGAAAAAGATAAAGTTATTCTTGTCCAGCAGATCAATAGACTATATCAAAAAATGAACACAAACATGCATTGCACAAAAGCTAAAATGGTTGCTCCTAGCGTGAATACAGAGTGCGCGACTTACATACAAACACATGAGCGCAATGATTGATAAACGAGCACAATGAGCCCAATAATTTATAGAGAATACTAATGATAACGATAACGATGATGATAGTTCTTATTGCACATATTCCACATCAGTACATAAGAACGCGGGCCCGTCCAAAGCCAAAAACGGCTTGTGGGACTGGGCCCTGCAGCAGCATAGAATATTCAAAGAACACATACACAGAATGAACAATGAACATCAGCGACAAAATATACATTTTCACTACAAGGATCTCTACACAAAGCAAAGATAAGGGGTTAGAAAAGCATAAGAATCACATGCCACCCCCCCCCCCCGAAAAATACAACAAATACTGGAAAAGAAAAAAATATATAGGAAGAAAAGACATGCGTTGCGGTAACTGTTGCGATACAGATGCTACAGAAAACACCAAAAGCATAAGCATAACTCATCGTCGCGCATAGCTGGTTCTAAACAAGCTAACAGGATATGCATCCACTTTAAAAATAACTGGAAACAATACAATACAAAAAGTACACTGAAATAGCACCAAGTAATCTTTCCTCAGCAAATTGTTTTGAGAAGCCTTTTCAGCTGTCCCTTTGCACTTATATCGGTAAACGCATCAGGCAAACCATTAACCATTTCTAGAACATGAAAGGAGCGGAGTCTTTTTCATATTTCGTATGAAAAATTGGGAGAACAAAACGTTCACTCGATACACTTCTGAATTTTTTAGCGGCATGACTAAGTTGAAAATTCCAGGATAGGTCGCTATCAAAAAAAAAAAAATCCTAAATATTTAGTTGTATTAACATATTTAAGAAAACTACAGTTACAGCGTAACACCTTGACGCAGTGGCGTACCAACTTGTTTTTGAGGGGAGGGGGGGGGGTAACCAGACCTCCCCCCCAGACCGAAGGGCGGTTCCCCAATAGGTATCCCTTGGGCGCCGCCGGACAGTGTTGGCTCTGCCCAGTGGCGGCTGTTTAAGGGGGGGCGGGAGGAGGGGGAAGGGCAAAACACATGCCACCCCCCCCCGCTCTGAGAGATGGGGGGGGGGGCAAGTGCACCCCTTGCCCCCCGGTCGGTACGCCCAGGCCTTGACGAATGCAACGCACATGGAAATCATGGATTTTGCGCTTCAAAGAATTGCTGAAGCACATCACTTTTGTTTTATAAATGTTAATTTGAATCAGACGAGCATCAAACCAGTCCATCCGATGCGTCGCATGAGGTTGTAGTAAGGCAATTGCACTGCACAGATTAAGATGCCGTGACACCAGCAAAGTATCGTCCGCATATTGAAATATTTCCCATCCGAACGGAGTTTTTGTGAGGTCATTCACGTACAAATAAAATAAAAATGGAGACAGTACAGAACTGAGGTACGCCAGCTTTCAATAACACATTGCCATTCTTGGTGTCGCAGACTGAAACTCGCTGAGTCCTGTTCATTAAGAAATCCCGAAGTATATTGAAAAAAGGTCCCCTAAAACCGTAGTCGAAAATATTTTTCAGTAGAATTCTGTGACTGATTGAATCAAAAGCTTTTGAAACGCCCATAAAAGACAAGCACGCATACTTGTTGCTATCAAATGTTGCATGTAATAAATCTACCAGCTCTTCAAGCAAAGAATTAGTGACTCGCCCAGAGACAAAGCCGTGCTGATAGAGACGGGGCTAGAAGACTAAACTTCTAAAGAAACGCGGTCATTGTTTTCAAGATATGTAATAATAATAATATTAATATTAATAATAATTTAATTTTTAATTTACATTTCATTTAATTTATTTAAGATACCTTCATAGCACTGTAAGGTAACGGGTCTGTCGGAGCCAGTAGAGGCTTGAAGGACAGAACCCAGCAAAAGGAATGTCACAGATAGCACAGAAGAAGTCCATAGAGCACACTTTTAGAACATCTATCGCACTATACGAGAAACAGAAAATAAGCACCTCACAATATCACAGAAAATTTGTCACAAAATATCAGACAGCAGTACATTATTGAAATTGTACAAAGAATTAGAACGTAAAACTGTTCAAAATATTTTCTTTTAATTTTCTCTTAGTATACTTTAAAGAAGTGGTCGGGGTGTCTGTTAAAAATGTAAAGCACATAGTAAGACCGCTCTCGCTTACCTAATCTTGTAAAACACCAGGGAATTATAAAACGATCAGAGGTACGTAAATCTTTGCGGGACACAAAGGAATGTCTAAATTCACTACACCAGAAGTGAGAAAACACAACACATTGCAAAAATAGTGAATGGAAGTTAGGCAGTTGTAGAGCCTAAAAAATGTCAGCTTCGAATGAAAGATCATAATAATAACCGAAGCTTCTTAACAAATTCCTAAGAATACGGTCAATTTTAGTTCGCCATATTTATGCACAGTTACCAAATAATCTGATGCCTTACCTTAGTATACTATAAACAAGAGCATTAGCAATTGATTTTCTTGCGGAAAATGGTGTAAATACCCTATTAATGTTAAGTAAGCAGCACACGCTGTGAAGCTTGCCAGAAACATGGGATAAATGCGTTGACCACGCTAAATCTGAATCAAAGAATATGCCTAAGTACTTAAAAATGTCTTGTTCTGCAGGAATTGATGATATAAACTCGAAGTTCTTAAAAAACACCAAGGAATATTCGTCCATTATACTATTTAAACTCTTCGAGCAATCTCTTAGTGTTGGTGTTCTACCCGGCGACTGGAAGGTGGGAAAGGTTGTGCCTGTGCATAAGACTGGTGATAAGCATATTCCTCTCAATTATCGTCCGATATCTCTAACAAGTATTTCATGCAAAATTTTAGAACATATAATCTTCTCACATCTTGTAAATTTTTTAGAATCGAACAACTTCTTTTCTCCCGCGCAACACGGGTTTCGTAAGTCCTTTTCATGTGAAACACAGTTACTAACTTTCACACATGATCTTCATCGCATTCTTGATCGTAGTTCGAAGGCCGACTGTATTTTCCTGGACTTTTCGAAAGCCTTTGATAAGGTTTCACATAGGCTTCTACTTCACAAATTAAGCAAACTTAATATCGACGCTAACGTACTTTCCTGGATTCATGCCTTTTTAACTAACCGGTCCCAATTTGTTTTTGTAAATGACACTTCATCGTCTTTATCTTCTGTAACATCCGGGGTTCCCCAAGGTTCTGTGTTGGGACCTCTGCTTTTTCTTATATTTATAAATGACCTACCCGCCAGTGTCTCGTCCTCAATCAGCTTATTCGCCGACGACTGTGTAATATACCGTGAAGTAACTAATAATTTAGATGTCATTTCTCTTCAGTCAGACATTAACAGTGTGTTAGAATGGTGTAACATGTGGAATATGCAGCTTAACGTTAACAAATGCAAAGTAATGAGAATTTCCCGTGTCCAAAATGACACTCCTCGCTACTTTTTTAACAATGTTTCTTTAGAGCACGTTTCATGTTATAAATATCTAGGCGTTCATATCTCATCCACCTCTCTTGGGATTCTCATATCCAATACATAACAAATAATGCTAACCGCATGCTCGGATTCCTAAAACGGAATTTTTCAACAGTTCCTGTGTCGCTAAAATTACTTCTCTACAAAACACTCGTTCGCTCAAAACTGGATTATGCCTCTTCCATCTGGGACCCCGGTACTGACGTACTAACCCTTGCAGTTGAAGCGGTCCAAAACCGTTCTGCTCGCTACATCCTCACTAATTATCACCGCATCGCTAGCGTAACATCAATGAAATTGGGCCTAAAACTGCCAACGCTTGCTTTGCGCAGAAAAATTTTTCGCTTATGCCTGTGTCACAAGCTATACCATCATAACCCTTTCCTACGTGAAAGGTTACTAACGCCTGCACCTTACATCTCGTCACGTCTCGATCATCAACATAAAATGGACGTACCCTCGTGTAAAACTACATCTTTTCATAGTTCGTTCATACCTCGCACCACTCTTGACTGGAACCACCTTCCAGCCTCTGCGGTATCGATTTCCGATGGTGTGGCGTTTAAAAACTGTATTGCCAATATTTATATTCCAGGATTTGACTAACCTATTGTTATTTTTCTTGTTCTGTTTCATGTGCATATCTTAGATTTACTTTATATTATGTAACCCACTCCCCTCTGTAATGCCCTCGGGCCCTGAGGGAAAAATAAATGAAAATGAAATGAAACAGTGTCAACATATTTCAGGAAACTACATTTACAATCAAGGCAGTTGAATCTGAGTAACAGAAATGACGAATCCAATTCTACATGCTTCAGCGGACTCCTGATGGAAAGAAGTCGGGTTTTGGACGTGCTAACAGTAATATAATTGTCATATACCAGTCCATTATTCGTGCAGAGTCATGTTGCAATACTACTACTACTAATATTAATAATAACAATAATAATAATAAATTTATTTGTGAAGGAAGAGCATAATCAAGGCACAGTGCAGGTTCGCCAAAGCCATCATGGGCTTGTGCGGCAAAACCAGCTATGTAATTGAATAAAAATAAAAGAATCAATTCTACATTTTAAAAAAAGCAGAATTATCACTAGGTCTTTACAGCAGTTCCAACTGCATACTAATGCTCCCCCTCAAAAAAAAAAAATCTTTAAGTCAGAAAATTATTTAAAAAGAAAAAGACACACACACACACACACATGGCCCTGGCGTCACTTTTCGCCATTGTTTGCCATTCAAAATAGTAGAAATTCTTGTCCAGTTCTTGTGACACTGAAGATCTTGATGACTTCCTTTGTTGTCATATAATATGAATAAAAAATAACTCATAAAACAAAAAAAGAAACACACGTCTTAAAAGAAATGTTGGGAAGAAAAACTGATTATGAAATATTCACAAGGGTTCGTCTGTCATATTTATATATAATAATAATAATAATAATAATAATAATAATAATAATAATAATAATAATAATAATATATAATAATAATAATAATAATAATAATAGTAATAACCGTTTTATTTCCATTTCACGATGGTGGGAGCTGGGGAAAAATATGTAATTGCAGCTTGACAGGCTCGCAGCACCCTAGAAGTTGCAGCAACTCCGGGAATACATATTGTCGCGCGCGCAGCTGGCCAAATAGGCAGCGCGGCCGTGGCCTTATGGTTAGCGTGCTTGCCTCCCACGCACAGAGCCAGGGTTTGATTCCTGGGAGCGACGCGTCTTTTATTTCTTGCAATTTGGTGTCCTGGTAAATTCGAGAACTCCGTTTCATGTTCGAGGTCAGAATGTTCTACGCGCCGAATCTTCTACGCCGTTTGTTCCAGAAGCCCACCTGTGTACAAAAGAGGCTCCTCCGTGTGGCGAGCCGGGGTCAGTCTCGCCCCGGCGTTCAACTCTGCTCTTACGCCGACTTCGACGCCCGCGTCGCTCCGTTCTTATCTTCTCTTCACTTTTTGTTTTGGGCACAAGTTCGCCCCATTAAACGTTTCAGTTTCTTCAGATAATTTTTGTTTCATTACCTCGTCATTCGCGACAATATTCGCTTCCTACATACACACATCTTGGTTGAACCCTACAAATTATACGGCAGGAACCAAAAGCATGACCAAAGCATACGAGGTGCAAAATAAACTTGCATAGCTATCATTCTTTCCTCAAAAAAATAAAATTGCAATTCGTTTGGTGAACAGGTTGTTATATGTATGTCGAACAATGTCAAAATAACTCTCCCAAAATTACACAAGAGACGTATGCAATTTTGGGAGAGTTATTTTGATTGTCTGAAGGCCGTAATTAGAACAAGCTAAGTACAAACTAACCAGGGTTCAGAGTGACGCGTTGGATAAGGTGTAGGGTTTTCCTTTAGTGAGATATAAAAAATAGGCTCTGTTTTCTTGATTTTCCACCTTGTATTTTATACATAACCTGTGGTTATACAAAGTAAAACTTTTCACAACACTCAGTTTGCGCCATTGGGATTCTGAGTGAATGTCGTAGACGACGTTACGAATAATGCCTAGATCCCTTTTTGCATTACATATATTTTGTAAAAATTAGATTTCGTACTTGTACTCCAGACCAAATTACAATAGTTCAGATGAGCAACACAATAATTTGTACAGAAGTTGTTTAGCACTGGATGGTATTATTTGACCACTCCCATACATTAAACCAACGCCACGACTAGACTTTGTTATAATAAATTCAACATGATCGTCCCAAGTCATATGTCCAGAAAAATATACTCCCTGTATTTAGGAGTCTTAACTATCTCGATTGGGGACTATTACATAATGATATCGGTCGAACTTTTAACAATATTGTTTCTAGCTATATAGTCAATAGCGTTCTTCCTATGTGTGCTTATTTTAAGCAGATTCAACCTAGAACAGGTTTCTAATTGTATAAAAGGCTTAGGATAACTCACGCCTGGTCTAAACATAAATAAATATACCTGTTTCGTCGACGGAAATACAAACTTTTTCTGCTTGCTAAATTCTACTATGACCTTCTATACTACTTATATTAAAAAAATATAAGTGGGCTTGTAATGCTGCCCTGGGGCACGCCCGAAGTTAACTCCCTAACATCTGACGATTGGCTGCTGAGTTGGAAGTATAGAGCCTGTCCTCCAATACCATACATATTTAGCCTCTAGAAAAGTAAGTTATGATTGAGATGATCAAATAATTTCCTGAAGTCAACTTATACAGGATGTTTCTTCTTTTTTACTTATACAAATTTGTTTAAAGAAAGCCGTGGGAGTCACACTTATGCGGTTTGTGAAGGTGAGTGATACGGACATAAAAACATAGTGTAGGGTGCTAATCGAAACTATGAGTCGGATAATTACGTTTTTGTTAATAACCCAATTTTACAAATTTGTTAGTTTTAATTAGTGAACATCGACATATGACGACGTTTTATAGTCATCTGTGATAGTTAAGAAGACACTCAGTATTTCACAAACAGTATTCCTACCTGCTAAAATTGCAATGCCGCCTTCTCGCTTAGCAGTAAGATTAAGAAAACAGGTAGCGTGCGAAGGTAAGCGAAAACCTTCACTATCGTCGGTGTACCGTGATTTTGTGAGCATGATGATGTAAAAACAAATTAAATTGATCAAAAATATTTTAAGATCAGAGGCCTTATTTGTGGCAGAATGTACGTTTAGGTGGAAACACTTTACAGAAGAACGACGATCAACTTCACGGAAACTTCGGAAGTAACGAGGCAGAAAAGACGCACGGTCTGCCATCTTAACGAAAACTAAAATAAAACAAAAAATTGCCTATAACAGCGTAAGAACGATCCTTTTAATCGCTCGAACTTAAGTAGGTCATCCCTGTGCGTCACGACTTGTGCTCTTCCCTGTCTTTTATTTTTTTTAATAATTAGAATGCTTTTATTACGGTGCCATATACACTCATATGGTTTGTCGCGGGCCCATTCTTTGGCAATGTGAAGCACAGCCGTGTTTTCTTTCATCAGGTTTTCAAGGATGTATGAGCCGGATTGAGTTCGGTTCAACGTTCCCTGCGCATGCAGCCATTGTTCTCTTGTGCTTTCCTTCGTAAATAGAAGAATATTGAACTTGGAACGGTTCGGAACGTCAATGAACTTTCGGAAACGTTGCGAACTTCACAGCGGTGGATAGTTTAAATTGTTTCCTTCGAACCAGCTGTACGCTTCATTGAGTCGAAATTTCCAACCACTACGAATATGGAGTTTTCTTTTATTTTTTTTCCCCCTGAAGGTTTCCGAAATTAGATATATAAACATATGCAAAGTGCCATTACTACAATTTATCCGCTCTTCAAAGTGACTTTGCGAGCTCTCGCTTGTCTTCCCATGGACGGATCAACAGCTGGACTGCTTCTACACAACGGGCGGATCCCAAGAGTAGATCGGACCATTGGTCAGAATATGCTGCAAACCATAGGATATTTGTTTACAGCCTTCTTGTTAATCGTAAACGCTGCATCAACCGACCCAAGCTCCGACGAGAAAAGCAAATGCCAAAACGTGTCAGTACCTGAAGGTTTCAAAGACATCCCATCGTCAGAGCAGGACGCCTGGAGTGTAAGTTTTATTGCGAAAATATCGTATTACTTTACAATTATCAGCAATCTCATAGGTTTAGTTCAACTGATTGCATGTTTTCTAGAATATTGTAGAGCGCTATTGATCTGCCAATATCCAGTATGAGGATATGTTTTCTATCTCGCTGAATTACATAGGCTACTAAATTACATCTCACGTTTTAAATATTCCAAATGTTTGGGAAAAAGAAAATTGCGTTTTTTTTTGTTTAATTTGTGTATGTAGATAAAAAAAGTAAATCAATTGCAAGAAAAAATGCATCCTAATTTTTTTCATTGGATCTTTTTTTTAAGCCTTTTCACAATTTCTTTTCGGGCAGAATGGCAATCTAGAAATCGAAGCGTCGCAAGCGAGAACGGGCTGTCGACACGTCTTTCGACCCTAATACCGGAACTTTAACAGATTATAACTGGGTTGTTTCTAAACATCTTTTTGCATACCCCATTTCACTTGAAGCCCGATCGCAGGCGGCGCTACAACCATGATAGAGCCAATCGAGCGGGACCAAATTTTCATCGTCATGGCAGTTTTTTTAGTTTGCTTTATCACTGACTCAAACAATCACGCACAGAGTAGGGCGGGACGAAAGTTCCTTTGCGAGAAGACTGCGTAGAGCATAAACGTATAACACTTAATCGAGAAAAAAAAAAAAGAGGGGGGGGGGGTTAACACGTGAGACGCTGAGAAGTCAGGCGAGGTAGCGTGCCTCTGCACGCTACCTCCTGGCTTCATGACTTCCGCCTCGTCCACCGGCCATATTTGAAACTTTCGTCGAAGCTTCAGGTGATCACGCCCATCCGCAGAATCGTTCTTGGAAAAGGAATACACTGGCGCTTCTGCGACCCACCTGGAGTGTCATCGTATGGTGTTATAGGAACCCATACTCCTGCGTTGACTCTGCTGGTTATACTTGACGCGTGTGTGCTTGCGTGTGTTTTCTTTTTTTAATCCACCTTAGTTTTTTTTCCCTCATTTTCTTACACCGAATAAGACTGCGAGGAGAAGAAGGATACTCTTAAGTAAAACAGAAAAACAATCAAAATTATTGAGCGTTGCCATATCTCTCATACTGCTCCTTTGTCTTCCACTTAGGATTCTTCTCGTTCTCGTTCCAGTCCACGTTGTAGCCCAGTCTCGGGTGGTTTAAAGGGGTACTGGATTGAAACTAAAAATATACCCAGAAAGTTCGGACATAAGTCGAATATGATCAATAATACGTATAAATAATAATTGCACGCTCGTATTGTGAGCCGGATGGCTATATTTTTCGCTCTTAATTACGAGTTTTGGCGAGCGCTTTAAAGGGCCCTGCGATCATATTTAAAGGGGGGTGCAACGATTTTTGGACTCGGGTCAAAGATTTGTGGAAGTTGCCCTCTGACACTTCTGAAGTAAAGAACAGAAAACCGATTTCGCCTGCATGTCCTAGTTGTTGCGTCAAAAAAAAAAAAAGATAAATATTGGCATTTCGGGCACCCCTCAGCTCACTCCCAGTCTTCAGGGTCACACCTGGTCGCACTCCCAGTGACGTCATTCGGAGTGCCGTGTAGGTTCCCGTGTGCTATCTCGGAGGACGCTTCCTCTCCCTCCTCCGCTGACATTAGCGGGCGTTATGCTGCAGCTTAAAGACGAGCGAGGTCACGTAATCTTTTCGCCGTAGTTCCTTCTGGCTGCCACTTGGGGTTGCAGGTGGGGAAAAGCTCGACTTTTGCTTTGCGATTATGCAGCGGAATCGCGACATTTTTAATGAAGGAGGTGTTTTCTCTATCCTCCGGGACACGATAAATAACGCAAAAATTACGAGATGCAAATTCTTTTAATCGTAAAATTGTTGCACCGCCCCTTTAAGCGTCTACCTTTTTTGCGGTTTCCACATCTACTGAGGTTCGGGCAAGCCAGCGGGCACGGAGAGAGTAACCAAATATCAGTGCGTCATTATTTTAACCGGATGACGGCTTGGACAGGATGACGGATAACCGGCTTGAGTGGCGTCGCAGTCGGCGTCGCTGTCGGCGTAACTGCGCGCGTTGCATTATGGGAAGTTTCCCGGCTAAAGTTAGCGGGGATATTTTCCCGCTACGTTTAGCGCGGAAATTCTTCCGCTAAATGTAGCCGGAACGTTTTCCGCTAAATTTAGTAGAAAACTTTCCCGCTAAGTTTAGTGGGAAATTTTCCTGATAAATTTTGCGGGGAAATTGACGTCACGTGACCTCAACACCAATTCACTTTACCCCGCTAAATTTAGGGGAGAAAATGACGTCACGAATTTGTGTCACGTCACCTATGAACAAATTCAGCGGCAGGAGGAGAGGAGGAGGAGGAAATATGAGGAGGAGGAGGAGGGCATACCTTCCCCTCCGTAACCCCCCCTCCTCCTCCCTCAAGAGCTGCGCTCACGTTTCGCATTGCAGAGATTTGTAAACGTATTTTATTTATTTTTTAACCTGATGTTCAAAGATATAACCAAGGGGATCGAAAGTTTAGAAATGTTTAGAAATATCGAACTTTCAACATTAAATATTTTGAGGAATTTTAAATTTTTAAAGTTTAATAGCGCAAAAAAAATTTATTTTATTGATTGGGAGATTTTGAATCTGTTGCGCGAATAAATTCAACAATTTTGAAGCTTTTCGAAGTTCATCCGTCCTGAAATCCGCAATTTTCGAACTCGAACTCTCAGGAACCTCTAAATTTTCGGGATCGCGAAAAACAAACCGGGAAAGTTTGCAGTTGAAAAGAGAAGCGAGTGTAAGATATGTTCACAGTGCTGCGGTGCGCCTCTCGGATATACTAAGAGTAGTTTACATTTTGCTATATTCGGTATATTCTTGACAGGCATTTAGGCTCCGATCTATTTGGTGGCTATTTAGACATCCCTCGCATAAGTTTGAATGGTATTCTGACGTCCATGTCCGTAATCAAGAAAGATCACCGCTAGAAAGTATCAGTAAAAAACTCATCGAAGGAAAGCTCCGCGCAATTTTATCGCATGCAGATCTTTCCAGCCCTTTAACGGATACAGAAAAAGCTCCCTTGCAAATCTAGTGATATACAAAATAAAAAAACTACTGAAGTCTTCATTAGTTCTTTGATTTAGAAAACGTTAGAGAAAAAGTTAAAAAAATTTGAGAAAAACATTGCAGCTGACCTACGCTAGGTCAGCTGCAATGTTGTTTTTTTTCTGCAAAAAATGCACGCTACATATATTCTTTTTTTGTTAGCTTTTTGTAACACTTTTGGTTTGTCACACGCAAACATTTCGTCGACTAATTTCGCAATGTCATTGCTAAATTCCGCGACATAAATCCCTGCCAATTCTACATAAAACACACGATGCCCGAACAAGTGGTCGGTCCGGTCGGGCCACTCGCTCTGGACTGGTTGTGCGCTCCTGTGGCGGGAGCTTTAAGAACACGCGAGCTAATGTTGCTACGCTCTCGAGTCGCGCGCGCTAATGACGTGGCGCTCTCGAGTCGCGCGCTCTAACGTCGGGGCGCTCTAGTGTCGCGCGCTCTAACGTCGCAGCGGTCTAGTGTAGCGCGCGCTAACGTCTTGGCGCTCTATACTGTCGGCGCTCTAATGTCGGCGCTCAAGTGTCGTGCGCCCTAGTGTTGTACAGCCAAATTTTCGACCTTTTCAATTTAGAACCTCAGTAGGCTTCGTAAATTGCGAAATTTTGGATTTGAACTGTAACAAGGCTCGACGTTTTTTAAACCTCTCGAAATCTGACCGTTGGAGGTATGCGGCATTTCTAGTTAGTACCATGAGTAATTTTTGATACCGGGTGTTTCTGCGACGACTTTAAAAATGTCCTCGAACCGTATACTTTGTTTCAGCTTAAGTCCAGAGGCAACCGATGCTACAGGTGCGAGCATGTCGCACTAAACAGTGCTAGCATTGCACGAGCACGCGTGCTTGGCATGGACGCGAAATGTCCGGAGCTCGCGCTCGTACCAATCGGCTGCGTCTGGTCTTAAGCTGAAACGAAGTATAGGGTGGTTGAGGATAAAAGTATTTTTCGGATCAAACTACCACCAACCGCAGACCGCAGATATTGCGACAAATCCTATTATTTAGACAAATATGAACATAAGACTCACTGATTAACTTTTTAATTAATGAAAATACACAGATGATTCTAATTAAAAACGTTCTGAGCGTAATAAAAAACCTAGATAGCCCAATTGTAGGACGTATTGAAGCACACAGGAAGCGCGAGGGCGAGCTAAAAGTTACCACTCGTGCAGCAGGCACAAGGCCGGCGATGCGAAACACGGATGATATTCTTGTCATCCGTTTCACTCATTCGCGTTCTCGCATAAAACAACCGTGGCTAACGTTACCAAAAAAAAATTTTTTTACGTTAGTGTTGGGTACGTTTGGAAGTCTTTGCAGAAGCATTCTGTATAATGGCGGAACTGCGACTCCAGCAAAACGTCAGTGGTGGGAAGCACATGTAACGTTGTTCGTAGATATTGACGCTTCTTAAGCAACAATTACTAGGAGGCATATATGTACATCCAACGTTTTCTCTCTGTCTGCATAGTTTGTCGCTGCACCCGGAAACTTCATGTACGTGCTGTACAGAAATTTTCATAGTGACTCTGAAAACAAAGGAACAAATAAGTGTGTCATGGTACAGAAAGTGCCCCATAATGATACAGGGGAGACAAAATTTGCTAACTACACAAAGTGGTACAGTGGAACAACATGTTTAACGTAAGTAAAACTGGGTCTCATTCCTACTAAACCAAATACTCTAAATTAAAAATAAATATGAAGCTTATTAGCGCACAAGTAACAAACTCTTGTTTTCAGGTACGCAATGCAATCGTTCTACAAACCCGTATTGTTGGATGGAAGTAAAGGTACAACAAATAACGTGTTGGCTGCACGACATAAAGTTGGTAAGCATCAAACACCATTTACGAGAATACTGACAGCTCGTCGTGACACTGTCTTAGAAGGCACGATTAAAAAGTAAACAATTCCCGTTGTGCTTAATGCATTCCAAAAATTTCTGCGCACCTCCTCTGTAGCATTTAGAGGCAGGTCAACGCGAATGACGCGGTCGCGAAAACCAATTGCGCTTCAACACACAATCTGCTTGAACACCAATCTGCTTGAACAGAATGATCCTGCTGTTTCAAATGTTGGTTGTACCTGTGAAAATCACGTTTTTTATGGCCAAATCGTTTTTTGCGCGCATCGTCATTTTCTGGAAAAGCCCCAAATACGCACGTCCGACCAAACAAAAAATAATACAATGATATATTTCAAGTTATGAAAAGACTTAAGAAACATTGACCACTTGTTGGCTACAACTTGTTCGATCGCCTCACTGAAGGCGATTTTTTCCGTCCACGGCAAAGAGCATATCCGCGCTCCACAAGAGCGCAGCCAAGCGGATTGGCAGCAAAGGGAATCAGGACGGGGCTTGTGCGCGCTTGTGCGGAGCGGATAGGAGTTTTGACCAAGACGACAAAAATCGCGTTCGGTGTGAGAGCCTTTACTTATCTCTGCACGTATCTGCTGGGGAAGAAACGATGGCCTTGGTGCGATTGACTCAGGGGGTTCACGAAGCGTGGAACCAAGCGCGAGGATTACGTGATAACACATACATCGAGCCAGTACACGGTGGATATACTAGCTCGTTGGATGTGTTGAGATGTGTATGGATGTAGTTGCTCTTTGTATGTAGTTGCTCGATGGATGTAGTTGTTCGATGGATGTAATAGCTCATCCTTCCTGTTACGACGCCTAGCGCGCCACTACATTCATTGTGCTAGCGCATCCGTAGAAGCCAAGATGGCTGCCATTCGGCTTTTTGCGTTATTTACATTCTTATGCGAAGAACAAGTTCGTCTGCTTCTTTGCAGGGGTTCTGGTGACGTCAGAACGCCGAGCTAAAGGAAGAAAGAACCCTGCGTGATTGATGAATGTAATGGCACGTTTATGGGACGAAGCTGCTCGGTGGATGCGATGACACTATGGCAGTGTTGACACGATGGATGTAACGGCACGATGAATGTAATGACACGCTTTTGGACGAAGTTGCTCGATGGAAGTGATGGCGCGGTGGATGTAATGTTACGATGGATGTAGCGGCATGATGGATGTAATGGCACGCTGGATTTACTGGCCAAAAATGGATGCAATGGCACGATGGATGTGCTGGCAATATGGATGTACGGGCACGATGAATGTGATGGGACGAAATTGGACGTAATTGCTCGATGGATGTGTTGGCCCCAAGCCGCGGGAAGGCGCTGGGTTATGTGCACGGGTCTCCAAACATAAGACCATTCCGCTAAATGCTCTCAGGTCGGCGTTAGTTTGCTCGAAGGCAGCACTGTCTTTATACATACAGGCACTTAAACAGATTCGACAGGGTAAAAGAGGCACGCACTCGATCCCGATAGGAAACGACAAACTGACAGTTTTTAACGTTTGGGTAATACTGTACTGTAAAAAACGTTAGGACAATAATGTAAATTTACTGTGCTGAACATGTAACGCTCGCTTGCTTGTGGCGCTGAGAAGCGGTTCGCGTTTTTAAAACACTAATGGATGTTCTAGGATGATTCCATTGTTCTCTGTTGTTTTATTTCCGTAAATGATCAGCTAGCGTAGCTTCGGTCGGTTACTTCCATGACAATGGTAGCAGCCGGTACTAGGGAGCCTTCATGTGCGCTTTGCTAGGGTGATGCCACCCTTTGTAATACCACTCGCCGCCAAACCAGCAGCCATTTTGGTTCTCGGCGATAATCTGTGGGGCTTATAACCCTCCCGGAAACAAGCACCTCATCTCACAAGTTCGAGCAGCGTTGTGGAACCCACGGAGGGAGGATTAGCATTTTCGCCCCTCGGATGGGAGGACCGATGGACACAAAGGCCACTTTCCGGCGCACGGGGAAACAATGAGGAACAAAATGGCGGCGGAAGAGGGCGTGGGAAAGGGAAACAGGCAGTTGGCATCACTCTATGCGAAGCGCACATGAAGGCACTCTAGCCGGTACTACCCTCGACAATTGCAACTATTGCGATAATCCTTGTTTGTTTTTTGTAAGACACCACTCCAACGTACAATGTTTTTTTTTTTATCTCCGGAGTTAGAAACAAGTCCCAGAGCGGTTTTCCTCACGTGCGCCCACTCATACATGATATATGGCTTCTTTAGAAATCACCGTCATGTCGAAGTTAGCTGCTTCACTTTCTTGTTCTTATGAATAACAATAAACTACTTTCGCACAAAATACGGTGCTTGCACACAGGCGTGGTGAGGTTATTGGCAGCGCATTGAAGTGAATTGCGTGCCAAATAGTCGCTTCTCATGCACTACCTACCCTTCAACATGAAAAAGTTATTTGGTTACAAATACATTACTTTTTAATAAATCTTTGTATACTATTTACAATATTTTTATGAATAACTATTAGCAACTTTTGCACAAAAGACGGTGACTGCGCACAAGCGTCGTTAGGTTTTCGGCGGCGCATTAAAGTCAGTTAGTTGCTTCGTCAAGTACCACCTCCCGTAACATAGAAAAACTGATTTTGGTTGCAAGTAAACCCTAATAACGTCTGCGATAAGCTCTCTAAGGTCTTGACATTCAAGGCTGCAGGCGACAAGTTTTGCGCGAATTCGTTTGTCATTAAAATACCATTTACGCAGTACTTGTTTCTTTCCCTTTTCGTTTATTTTGTATCAAGACTTCCACTCATAGTTGCTAAAGGCAACCATGAGTGGAAGTTGCCGCCGCCATAACCCATAGGTACGAACTCTATCTAGCAAAAAGTTACTGCAACCGCACTTGCATTTCTACAAAGACGACAGACTGACCATACCGTATTCAGAATTGTTTCCACTTTCTTATTTGAGCAGCATGCGACAGCAGGATTGTTCCCGGTTGGTCTTTTTATTAAGCGCAACATTGTGCAATAACTTGCAGATCTAAACTCGGGCGCTTGAAATGTCCATAACGTGATCTCATATTTTTGTTCAAGTTTACCATTTTTTTAGACCACCTGAGACTGGGTGGAAGAAACACGACGACGTCTCAAACACAGCAAACCACTTTATTCAGTGCTCCTCCCTTTTATACAATCTTGACCCCAAAATCGTCACCATAAGAAACACTCCAAACAATGGCACAAAGAGGACAACACGCCTTGACTTCAAGCCACGCTTAAGAACCACTTCGAACTAACAAAAGGTACACACACATCAAACCAGACATGTACACGTTACCCAAAAAAGTAACTAAATACCGTTACTCGTTACTCACTCAAAAAGTAACTAAATACGTTACTCATTACCGATTCTCAAAAGGAACGCTTGAGTTACCTCACAAGTAACGAGTTACTTTCCACGTTACTTTGACGACCAAATACACAACTGTTTTTGTTTCATGGTAATGGTTTCTTATTTTTTTCAGTAGTCGTTGCCCTGAACCTAGAAAAAAATATATTTTTGGTACCTAATTAGACAGGCATGACTCAAAACTAATGTTCATCGAAAGAAAAAATAATTTTTCCTATTATTTATCTTACAATGCGAACTATTTCGATTTGTGGGCGAAACCGAAATTGTACCCTCCAGGGCCAGTGGGATGATGATGATAGCTTTTGTACCCCGAGAGTGTGCTTTCCAAAAAGGGGATTGGCCAGCTAACTCGGACGGCTCTACTTGAGGGGTACAAAAGCTATCATCATCATCCCATAGGGGTATAATTTCGGTTTCGCCCGCACATCGAAAAATTCGCACTATAACATAAATATTGGGCAAAAATTATTTTTCTTTCGACGAACATTAGTTTTGAGACATACCTGTCCTAATTAGGTATGAACAATTTGGGGTTCAGTGTCCCTTACAGAGCAGCTGCCTGTAGAAGTTTTCATCAGTTATGTTTCCTCGCTTCCTTGAAAATACATCTCCGGCAACGCTGAAGAGTTGTTCTACCGACGCGCTCGAAGGAACGGCAATGTTGTGCTTCAGGAAGAGCTGGTGAATCTTCGAGAACTGCTCCTTCATTGAGGACAGCGGTAATGGGTTGATGTGCCTTCCCGTGTTTGCAACCTCCGGGTTCACATTCGGTCCGTACCCGTTTCTAGAATGTCCAACCAACGAACTCGATTGTGCTCGCTGGGTGAAGGACATTCCTGAGCTGTAGAGTTCAGTACAGCAACGTTTATCGCTGGACACGTCAGTAGAACTGTTCGACTGACGTGTTCAGCGATATACGTTGCCGTACTGTCATACTGTTTAGTTGTTTTCCGGGTTTGCCCATCTGCCTTTGTCGCAATAGACGCATACTCAGGATAGAATAAAAACAAGGCCGTTTAAGCGGTGTTGTACACGTTACTCCTCAAAAGTAACGAGATACCGTTACTCGTTACTTGGCCTTCAAAGTAACTAAATACCGTTCCTCGTTCCTTTTCTAAAAAAGTAACTAAATACGTTACTCGTTACCGAAAATAGTAACTAGGTACAAGTAACTCGTTACTTGTAACGCGTTACGTTACATGTATGCATCAAACCATCGGCACGAAGTTAACAATCTTTGACCTCGCAGCCACTCTTATCTTTAAAAAAAACAAAAAAACGAACAATTGAACTACACGGATTGACTGCAGTTCGAACCCATCAACCTGTTACACCTTTTTTTTCCCTTCTCCTTCCCCCTTTTTTATTTTTTATTTACGTACGCATACAAACGAAACAAGACCATGACAAAGGAGCTACCTCTCGCGAAAAACACAAAACCTCTTCAAATCATACTCGCAGAAAAGCTTTCGCCCTATCACTGAGAAGCATAGACGCCTGGCTTATGCAATTGCCGATCGACTTAATTTTTACTGTTTCCTTTACAACCCTTTTGACGTCATTGATATCTTTGCATACTACGGCTGTTCCGGACCACTCGGCTGAGCAGTTTCGGCATTCTTGTACATATGTCGCAATTTCGGAATTAGTCGCTTTTATCTTTACGTTCCTTTAATTCCGAAATAGCGACACATGTACATGAATGCCGAAACTGCTCAGCCGAGTGGTCCGGAACAGCCGTAGTATGCAAAGATATCAATGACGTCGAGGGTTGTAAAGGAAACAGTAAAATTAAGTCGATCCGGCAATTGCATAAGCCAGGCGTCTATGCTTCTCAGTGATAGGGGCGAAAGCTTTTCTGCGAGTACTGAGTTTGAGAAGTGTTTTGTGTTTTTCGCGAGAGTGTGCCCTTTGTCATGTTCTTGTTTCTGTTTGTATGCCATACGTAAATAAAAAAAAGAAAGGGGGACGAGGGGAAAAAAAGGTGTAGAGGTTGATGGGCTGAACTGCAGTCAATTCCGTGTAGTTCAATTGTTCTGTTTTTTTGTTTTTGTTTTTTTTTAAGATAAGAGTGGCTGCGAGGTCCAAGATTGTTAACTTCGTGCCGATGATGTTTGATGTGTGTGTACCTTTTGTTAGTTCGAAGTGGTTCTTAAGCGTAGCTTCGAAGTCAAGGCGTGTTGTCCTCTTTGTGCCATTGTTTGGAGTGTTTTTATAGTGACGATTTTGGGGTCAAGATAGTATAAAAGGAGGGAGCACTGAATAAAGTGGTTAGCTGTGTTTGAGACGTCGTCGTGTTTCTTCCACCCAGTCTCAGGTGGTCTAAAAAATGGTAAACCTACACCAGCTCGCCTGCGCCCTAACTGTTTTTTCATTTGTTCAAGTGTTTGCATGGGTATTATGACTCTCCTTTTATTGTGTCTTGCATCAATCTAAATGTGCCTGTTAGAAATGTTCGCAACAACCGTACGCTTGCCGTTAATCCCATGCATTGTTTCTCTTCTTGTAGTTCGGGATTCAAAACTATTTTAGTCATCTTGATAAGCGCCTCGACTTTTTTAATGATGACATCACCATCATTCAAGAGAAGCGTTGACAACCTAAAATAGTGCGTTGTCGTCGGGTCATTTTCTGGATTTATTTGTCTTGTCGCTTTCACCTTCGTAATGTGACTTGGAGCTCTACCGTCCTAGGTTTCTGGCCGTTGGTAGGCACTGAAAATGAATTTAAAAGAAACAACAATGACACGATTTTAAACCTTGTTCGTACGTCAGTCATATGCTTGACTGCCCGGTCCATAGCACTCGACGCGCCGGGAAGAGAGAAGAGAAAGTTTTTCCTCTCTCCGCCCTCATCAGTGGAATGCACTAAAAATGCCAGGGTCTCCAAGTTTAAGAAAAGCAAGTGTTAACGACCGCTGCATCAGTTAAAAGAATATGTTCTCTTTTTGTAGGTGCCTTTTGACATTCCGCAGTAAACAATTGCCATACACAACCATTCTTGGGGATCAACGATCTGCAAGAATGATATATCTCCTGTATCCAACTGACTCAAGCTGATAGGTCATGTGATTCTTGGACCCTCAATGCGCGAGTTATTAGTTTCTCCCAGATTTCCATTTCTGCGCCAATCGTGATAATTCTTGTTTTTTATGTGAAACTACTAATGTCCGACATATCCCATGCTCATACGTTTTAACGGTTTCAAGTGACATAGATTTTTAAAGACGCCAGTGAACACACCGAACAATATACACTGCAGATGAAGCTGGTATATGGAGTCAATATAGTGTAGTTGGTGAGAACTTACTCCATGGGTTGCACAAAAATATGGTCCCAATTCTTTTAAACTGGCGACCGTGGCCACCACGCTGTAATATCCAAAACCTGACGATGGACTGACCGCCGGACTGTGATACACTAATAACCGCAGGGTACCTGGCAATTTCATCCTGACATAAAGATCAGCCCTCATCGCGCCACCATCGCACACCTGTTTCTCGCCGGCGTCCCACCGCGTCGGATTGCTGGACGTCTCCACGTGATACCCAGAACCGCGAACCGAATCGTCAAGCAGTTCAAAAAGCTTGAACACGTTGATGCGAAACCCGGAAGGGGCCGTCCCCGGTCTGTGAAAGTCCCGTGGATCCGGAAGAAGCGGATTCTAAGAAACGACGGTGTCAGGCTAAACAAAATGGCGTCCGAGTTGGACATCGGCCGATCACGTATCCAAAGAATCGTAAAGAGTGAACTGGAACTTCGTCCGTACCGCTTGCTGCAAAGACAAACGCTCACAGACAATACCACGGAGAGCATGTTGCAAAAAGCGAAGAAACTCCTGCAGCGCTTCAAGACGGGCCGCGATCAAGTACGTGCAGTTCACGGGCGAGAAGGTTTTCACCGTGGCGGTCACCCGAAACAGTCAGAACCACAGTCAACTGCTGTCTCCTGCTGCCAGGAGCTCATGGCAAACGCGACCGGCCATACTTTGGTTATAATGCCAACGCATACTCGTAGTATATTTACGCGTATATATGACTGAAAAAGATGGCGAGCGTTTATAAGCTCTTTCACCTAACTGTTTCTTTTACGGCCAAAGCAACAATTTCATCTCTTTTCACGCCGGAGAGCAGCAAAGTAAGGGCGAACCAGACGAAAGCCATCACTATCACTGCCACGAATCTGTCTCTCTAGAAGAATAGTACGGTATACCCTTTCACGCACAGCGAGGAACTGCGAGAAGGTAAAGGCGGGCGCAGTGTCCAGCAATAGATAAGTCGGTCTTTGAACGCCAGGGAGTAGGGCGCTAACTGCGATACAAAGAAGGTGCCGTCCGTTGTGGTGACGCAGCCTTTCGTCTAATCTTTGAGGCGCTATGGGAGAAAGGATGCCCAGAGGATTTGGTGGGATCCCAGGTAAGCACAATTGCTCGGCCCGGGCTTGGGCCAGACTGGCGCGAGCTACAGCCAACTTCGCTCAGGCTTGTCCTAAGCTTGCACCAAACTGGCCCAAGTATGAGCCGGGGAATCGTGCTGCTAGGGAGGCGATCTTCTGATCAGGAGTCATATTCCAGTAAGAGATCACACCTTTGTACGATGCAGGGCGGCAGGGATTCGTCTTTCTGGTGACGGTCGCCGTTCGATGCTGCCATAACCTTGCCACTTGTTTTGGTTCAAAGCGTAAGAACGTCAACGCTTCCAAACTTGGAGTTTATCCTTTTTGTTGCATGACAGAACGAGAATTTATTTGTTTTAAAGAGAAGGATGTGACCAGCTGGAGTAACTGGGGACGCTGAGGCAAAAACCTTTTGATCGGCGCCAGGCTGTTTTCTTTTGTGAACGGATGTCTCATTCCAGCTAGACGGCTGCTCATTCAGGGTACGGCGACGGTGATCTTAGCAGCTTCTCTACAAAGACTGCGCACGCGACGCTTAAGGCCCGTTCACACTCTTGCAACCGGAGAGCTCAACCGAGAGAGGCCAAACCGGTTTTTAAGCCTCTTGGCGATCTCTTCAGGACCAGCTCCGCTGCAGCCGAGCTGGTCCTAAGAGATCCACTCCTCATTTATAATAAGCGAGGTAGCAATAAAGCGCAGACCGCATGGCGCGTTTTTTGCACGCGAAAACGCGACGCGCTATGAACGATCGCGCGGAAGCTGAGGCGGGGGCACCCGCATGCAGACAAAGCCAAGCACCACCGGCCGCGCGTTATCAGCGTTGCCAGATAACAGATTTCTCAACTCGCGATGTAAATGTTGACGCAAATACTACAAAATGAGAATTAAATGAACAAATAACTTTGAAATAAGTAAATAAAACGGGTTTGTGTGTCAAAAGAAACACCTTTTCAATTTTTATATGAAAAATAAAAATGCTTTTGAAGACTTTGAAAAGTGCTGAATACGAAACAGCGTACTGTGCAGGATCACGTGATAGTTCGACCGACCCTCATTGGGCGAGAGCCGCTTCGACGCCTCGGGGCGCGCGTCTTGTTCTGGGTCGGCTAGAAACCAACGCTCCCGCGAAAACGCGCACCCGCGCGCAGGAAATGACGTCAGTTTGACGCCGACGCGCCTGAATCGCGAGCAAAAACGCGCCATGCGGTCAGCGCTTCACGCTGAACGGCATCACACGAGGCGTCGGTGCTTGAGGGCATTGAAAAATACTTTTACCGTCTTGAAACACGCAAGAAGAGCAACATAATTGTAAGAAATCTGAGGAAATAGGCATGAGTGCTGCCAAGTTTACTACATGCACATTGCCAAGGACTCTCGTACTGGACGAGGAACACTTTCAGTATGGTGATGCTCCATAGCGATCTGGATGCGACTGGTTTTAACGGCCCTTTCGAAGCTTCGAAGCCTTGAAAGGGTCGAAAATGGCGAACACCGTGGCAGCCGACAGCGATGAGCCAATCACTTTGAGAGGTTTTGTCGTCTGTATGCTGGTGTTTGTT
The DNA here is from genome assembly GCA_037355805.1 of Ixodes ricinus. Lineage (NCBI taxonomy): Eukaryota > Metazoa > Arthropoda > Arachnida > Ixodida > Ixodidae > Ixodes > Ixodes ricinus. Next base: position 90,071 of record JAZHYW010050802.1, on the reverse strand, counting down.
TGTGTCCGGCTAGCAGGTGGGAATGCAATGGCGCTGCTTTCCCAGAGCCAGTGACTTTAAGTGTACCCAGCCAGCCAGCTGTCGCACGAAGGGTTTGAATCCCACTCGGTCCGGACCCTTATTTCATTAATTCTATACTTTTCTCAGACATTTTAGACCATTCTCGGCTGTCATCGAGTGTTCTTTTCACAACGTTCCTGAACGTGCAGCCTGCATGAAAGTAAGTAGAGATAACGCGTTGCTTCGAGTCAGTCACCCTTCAGTCGCCGACGCAAGCTGCGTGACACCCTCCTCTTTGTTTGTAGGCCCAATTTCGCTTCATTAAACGTTTATTTTTCGTTCTAAATTCATCTGCTCATCTTATTGCTGACAACATTCCACCAGGCGGAAAGCCGATATAAATTGACGCGTAAAACATTATGTGTCTGAAACACATAAGCTGACAATCCACCCATAGATACGTCCTGTATGGAATCAACCACTGAAAAAGCATACGTGTTATGCCCTATACTCACAACACAGGAAGGTATCTAAATATATCGCACTCCAAGTCAACAATAAAAACTGTAGAAATGTGTGCGTTTACTTCTGCGCAGTCGTTTAGAAGTTTCGATGTTCTTCCGATCGCAGTATCCCCATTAGATGGTAACGGAGAATGATAAAGTTATCAGTAGGTTGCAACCGTAAGACATTCATTTTCTCATCCTTTTTTTTTTCTTTGAAGTTACTGTTTTTTTTCACTCAACACAGACTCCGTTTTGGTGGGAATTCGCGCACGGTGTAAACGTTAAGGGTGAATGCGCCACGTGAGGACAGATAAGTGAACTGGATGCGCCTGTCGCAAATTTTTGGCCATGAAGGTGTGAAGAGGATATACACCCTTTTTACACAAGTTTGCTACCTGCAGGGTGTAGGAAAGGTGTAGGAAAGGTGTGAATAGATATTACACCCTAGTTACAACTCCAAATACTCAAAAATCGTGTACAAATGGCGCAAGAAGGGTGTAGCAAAGCAGTTCATTCTAAAATACACGCTTTTTACACAAATAAAGGTGTGAACATGTTTAGTGTGAACCGTGGACTCGTTCAAGAAGCGTATAAAAGCCTTATTAGGGCAAAATGAGGCCATTTTGAGAAGTTCCTCGTTTAATCCATTTTTTCACATGTTTTTAAATGGAAATAAACGTTTTTACGAAATATTCCATAATATTGAGGAAACTTCGAAAGTGGAACCATATTTTAGGACACCCGTATATAGGAGGCATTCACTGGACGCCATATTTGATGTCAACGTTTAGGGCGCATGCTCACAACAAGCTTACATTAATAGCCCGCTAAGACCGACAATCTTGATGGTGTGGAATGCACGTTGCAAAAGAACTGTGGAAGCTCGCCAGCAGCACGCGCTCAGCAACCAAGCACACAGATATAGCCGCCAGTGAATACTCCCTATAGACAGCGCACACTGACTGTGTGGAGATTCACTTCTCAATAACTAGAAGTTAGACAGTTAGACAACAAACATGAGTAGTCCGAAGCCATGGCCTTGTGTGTTTTCTATTGGACCCCATTCGCAAAGCCTCCTCATATAAACCAGCACTCGTTTTCAAGCCATGCAAGCGCCTCTGCGTCGTCAAGTCTGTGTCACGTGATGTCACACGTGGCTGTGGCGTCATGACCCTGTCGACCCGCTAAATATGGCGGAAACTCTTCTGCTAATTTTGGCGGGAAAAGGTTCCGCTAAATTTGGCGGGAGAATTTTACACTAAATTGAGTGTGATATTGTCCCACTGAATTTAGCGGGTCAATAGGGTCATGACCTTAAAGCGACGTGTGACGTCACACTCGTGACGTCACGTGTGTTGCGACACATGACCTCACAGGTGGCTGCGCGCGTTACATTATGGGAGTTTATGGTCCCACCGACGCCGGATTTTCAGCGGCACGAGCTCCTAAACGCTATCGAGTGAAGACTTGGAGGACGCTTAAGCTTCGCCTTTAAAGAGTAACAGCAAAGACAAAAAGTGTTTATTTGTAAACAGCCTAATTGCGACAAATATGTAAAAATACAATTTTCTCCCGAAAAAAAATTATAGCAATATTTATTGCGCGAGACTGATTTTAGTTTAGAACGCAATATTTATTGCGTTCTAAATCGCGCGCCACAAAGTTGTTTGATATGTCACGAAGTGACGTGCGACAGCAACTCTTCTGATTGGCTAAGAGATTCATTGACAGCTTAGATCTTGGTTATTAAACCTTTGTGATATGTTGGAAATTTCTTTTCAGTGGCATATTCTTACGTTTAAAGAATAACCTATGTAATGAGAGTTATTATTCTTTACAAAAGGTTTACAAGACGGGCACTTCTGTTTGGATTCATACCATAGCAATCAAAAACTTCGCCATTCTTTCCATGGCCGCCGCTGTCTCAATTTCCTCGACAAGTTGTTTCGCCTAAGTGATCAGTGTTTCCTGTTGACCCAGGTGATTGAGTGAAGTTTGCTGAAGTGAAGTAGTGTGGGTTTAGCACATATCGCAGGCGTTAATGATACGAAGGGACGCGGGGTTTTGGCTTTCATAGCGCGGTTTGGTACTTTCGGTTTCGTGGGGTGTTCTCTTTACTTTCGTAGCGCATTTTCTTTGCTTTCTAAGTGTTTTTTTTTTTGCTTGCGCGTTCAAATGTTGATTTTTGGAGATGTCAGTTTCTGTAAAGCGGCGACGTTGCTCTTTAAAGTTCTGCCAGATGAGTGATCGCGACAGCGAGCCTTCCAGCAGCCATGTCGCCCCGAAAGATGACAAGCTGAAGGCTATTTGGCTGGAGACAATCGGGCGTTCGCATAGCGACAAACATGTCCAGGAGACTTTCGAGATTTGCACCGGGTGCACCGGACGTCCCCGACTGGGACACGGAGCGGTTCCGACACTTTCCCTACCGAGCGCACCGAAGGCTCGTGAGGCTCAGGCGGTGCGCCGTCTTCGTTGCTGGCAGCCGTCCTCCGCGGCGTATCTTCGTGTGGCCAAAGACCCAGTTGCTGGCAGCGGCCAAGAAGCTGACGCTCCAATTCAGGGTCCATTTTGCGCGCAGTTCGCACAGAACACAAAAGCTAGCAGGGGCTCCTCAGGAATTGAAATTGGAAGGGAGGGGGGTCTAAATTTTTAAAGGGAGGGGGGGGACATTGAGAATAGAGGAGTCGTTGCGAATTAAGGGAGTGCCATCAAAAAAACAAGGGGGTGGGGGTTACACCCACCCTAGCGGGTGTAAAGAGAAATCACTGGAAGCTCCAAAAGGCTGCGGTACGCACACAAGACGCACCGGAAGTCGAGACGCTGCGTACGTAGTTCAACCCTTCAACTCCGCAGCCAAGTCAATCCAAGAGCAAAAGGCGGGGCGGACTTCTCCTCACGCGCGGGGCGAAAGAGCTGAAGTTTCAAATGTGGAGAGGTTGTTAATCCGACAAAATTACGTCCTGTTACGCAAAAATTGCTCAATTTTTTTCGCGGAAGATTTCTTTTGTGACATGCTTGTCCCAATTAAGCTGTTGAAAAAAATACGTTCTTTTTTTTTTTCAGTTACCTTTCAAGAGTAAAACGCGATAGCGTTATCGGGCCCCGTTCGCAAAGCCTTCTCATATAAACCCACGCTCGTTCCCAAGCCTTGCAAGCGTGTGTGCGTGGCATAGTCGGTAGCGTCACTTGCCTGTGTAATATCACGCGTTACGTGACGTCACAGAGACACGTGACGCCACCGTGACGTCATGTGACGTTACACGTGAGCGTTGTGGGTTGTTAGAAATACCGCTCAAGGTCACGTGCCGACGTCACACGCGTGAATTCACACGTGGCTGCTACATCATGACCCTATCAATCCGCTAAATTTTCCAGAAAATTTTCCCGCTAAACTTGGCGGAAACAGTTTTCCGCAATATTTGGAGGAAAAATTTTTCGCTAAATGTGGCGGGACAATTTTCCACTATATTTAGAGAAAACTTCTTGCGCCAAGTCCAGCGGAAAATTTTCCCGCCAATTTCGCGGGTCGATAGGGTCATAACGCAACAGCCACGTGGGACGTCAACGTGGCTGTGACGTCATGACCCAATCGACCCACTAAATTTGGCGGAAAAATTTTCCGCTAATTTTAGCAGAAAATGTTTCCGCCAAATTTAGTGAAAAAGTTTCCGCCAAATATGACGGCGCCGGATTTTCTGCGGCACGAACTCTTTGAAGGGATACCACAATGAAATTTTGTCGCTTCTTTCTAGGCCTATATTCCTGTTCAACGGAGCAGTATCACATCAGGTACACCAATCTCTTGTTAAAAAAGACACGAAAGGAGTTTTAAAACGAATTAAACGATTAGCAATGAGCACCTGGTGGATGTCGCTAAAGCCTCGTCTGTAATGCCCGTCAAGGAGCCTTGAGAGGTAGTGACAATGCCTGTCTCACCTCCGGCCACCATGAGAGAAGAGGTGAAGGAGTTACCCCCTTTCACCGGGACTCCCTCTTGTGTGTCCCAGACGCCGCTATTGTCTCTCTACAAGATTATAGAGGATTAACCAGACAGTCAAAGTTCGTACAAAAGTAGCTTTAGGATGAGTTGCGGTGGCCCGATCGCTGACGTGCTTTGGCCGCTTCGGCGGCTGGCTGGAACTGGTAGGACATCCTGTTGACGTCAGTCTCACCGCAGATTCACTCGTCCCGAGACAATCTACGTCACGATTGCGCCGAATGTCACGTGCTCTCCCATGGCTGTTCTCGAAGCGCTTGCCAGAGGGAACCGTTTATAACTAAAGATACACCCACCAGGCTCAAAATACAAATGTGCGATTGTCGTTTACAAGTATCGAGGATCATATTCAGCCTATTTCTGAACAGGACGGCTATATCTCAAATTTTGTTGAAGTATCCCTTTAAATCCTGCGTCACACTGCTTACACATCATACAAAAAAGTCTGCACGCAGATCCGAACGCGAGTCAACGCGAGATCCGTGGCTTCGAATGCCGCATGGCAATGAGTTCAGGGAGGAAACTTTGCAGTCGGCATTCGAACCACGGATATTGCGGTGACTGGTATTTGCGGCCTGCCTATTGGATGATGTATGAGCAATGTGACTCCGGCTTAACGCTATCGTGTAAAAAAAAAAAAAAAGATTACATAGAACGAGATAATGCCGCTCCGAACATTTCCCAACCGGTCTATCACTCACCTATCTTTCTTTCTGCCAAGACAACTTGTAAGCAAGAGAGGAAGACATGATTGCCTTTTTCCCTCACAATTTGTTTTCACTAAAATAAATGCCACAGGCGCCCACATTGTTCTTCCCTGGTTTGACGAAAATTAAGCCTAGGGAGACGTTGTCTCATAAAAAATATTTAGTTTTTCTCTTTTAGTTTTTAAACCAGGTAACATCATGTTGCAAAATTTGCGCATTCTATCACCAGCACCAGCGCTTACTTATGCCCGCCTAAAAACGGTGCTCCTTTTCTAGATCAGACCCTTCATGACCGTCTGTACTGGGCCACTTTATTGATACACTGCGATAAGAAAATAGCGCGAAAAGGATGACCTGACAGAGATGAAGAAGAAACGAAGAAACCAGGCACTCTCTTACAACTAATTTTTAAATTAGAAAAGAAAACACAAATTCGCTACATTAGGAACAACCCAATACACCGATTATTTCTACGATTTGCTTGACATTGACTCAGAAACGCTATCAGGCATACATATCATTTAGTTGATAATGAACTGTCGCACGTGCCCTTCTCGTATCGTGAAACGTAGAAAGCTCAGAAATATTCCTCGTCCTCTGCTTGCCATGCCGCGTCCTGATCTCAGTGTCGGCAAAGTGTCGAACACATCAATATTTGCCGCAATAGATCGCCAAATGTCAGGAAGCAAATAACCTCGTATCCAATCCGTGATGTCATTGACTGTGAGTGAGATAATTAGCAACAACACTAGTTCGCGTGTTACTGCTAACAAAAATCCGACATATTGTCTGATCTGAGAAGCACCCGCTAGTATCCTGCCCCTTGACGCATTCAATATGACTATAACTTTTATAATATTAAATTTTGATTGCACAGTAAGAAAAAAAAGCAAAATCACGTGCAACCCGAAAAAAAAAAAAACATGGAGATGCTTGTGCGCGGTTCCTGACAACCAACAAAAATACTATGTTACATTTGAAAAAAAATGTACGCACACGCGCACGCACACACACAAACACACACAGAAAAAATGAACCTCAGAGAGAAAGCAATACATTATACATTAAACAGCCCGTAAAACAAATGCAGAAATCACAGTTTAAACACCACGATCTAAATGTGTTTGTTTTTATATAAAGAGCTCTAAGTAACAGGAATTTTGAGAGTTCATTGAGCAACAAATTATAGTAGTGAGGTATCCAAAAAGACCGTACTATTTTCCTTCAATTTGTATACCTAACACAACCTAACCCTGAGGCCCTGCGCGCCCGTCTGTCAAGGCTCAGCTGCTAAATTTGAGGAAAGCGTTTCACCCCTGTTAATTATAACGGGAAACTTTAATTTCTGTTTGGTTATGCACCAATTCAGTTTCCCCGCTAAATTCAAGAAGTAAGCCCGAACTGGTGTATATAGTTGTGCACTAATTCATTGTCCATGCTAAAATTAGTGGACGAAGTGTTTGTCTAATTTAGTGCAAAAAACGCTAAATTTAGGGAAGAACTGGTGTATGATACACCAATCCAATTTAGGAAGAATTGGCAAGGACTTGGCGCGAAAATGACGCCGCTTTGAGGCACACTGAAAGCACTGAGCTGGACTGACGTCTGAAGAAAAGCAACGGATCCAGAGAGGGGAGTAATGGCATTACTCTAATGAAATTACTGTAATCAAAAGTACTTTTGGTGTAATTAATAGTATAATTAATAACTTTTATTGGCTGGCAATTTACAAATGTAATGAATTCCTTCAAGGCAATCATTTTAAGAGCATTACTCATTGCTTTCGAAATGACATTTCCAAGGCCCATCTGAGTGCAAAATCTTTGACGGGATCCTCGGGTGCGAGACATACACACAGAGGCGGGATCGGTAGGCAAAGCGGATGGAGAAAAGCTTTCTAGTGAAGACATAGCCCAGGTTCGCGGAACTCTAGACGGATTCACGGCGCCACGTCATCGGGGACGGTACGAGGCTACGATAAGGGGGCACGCCACTAAGGTCATCAAATCTTAAAATCTGAGACGAGAAGTCAGTAGTAATCTCAAATCCCTTGTAAAGGATTCAGAACTTTTCGTCAATAGCCTTGTACCTGACAGGTAAGAATGTTTTTGTAATCGGAAGCGGCAAAGTAGGTGCAGTGCAGAGTAGTGTATATTCTTGCTTCGCCCGCGGTATGCCTCTCGGTCCTTTCTCCTGCCTTCACCTTGGGGTTTTGTATTGAGAATAACGCACAGACATTCGCGCTTGTTCGTTGGGCAAGGACACATTTGAGAAGGCGGCCACCACCCTTTTTCTTTTCTTGCGGTGTTTTTCCCAGGAAACATTGGGCCCGGTGCGTGACAACACTAGATAACTTGCACTCTTCATCTGTTTTGGAACAATATTTTTTAGGAATAATGTCCGGGAATGCGTCGACCAGTGCTCAAGGGAGGCAAAGATTAGACTGCAGTCCAGTCAGAAATTTCGAGCATTTTCCCAGCCTTATGTAAAATGGGTTCGGGAACGATGGATCCTCTTTGGTAAAGACAACATGAAGAATCCGTTTAGCACATCTCACCACGGTCGTTGCGACTTCATGTAAAAACAAGTTGCGGTGTCCCGACAAACAGAAATGGACAACGACTTCTTCAAATTCAGGAGGACGGAATCACATCAGCCATTAACCGATCAACTTCACCGTTGAACAGCACACTGGTACTGCTTTCAGTAGTACTTAAAGAAGAATATGTTCATTGTGTTTAACACTTCCTTCGTCACTTTGTATCTCATAAGAGAAAACATTTCAAACGCTCATTTTGAGGCGCATATATGACAGTAGCGGTGCAACAAAAATTGTATTTCAGAAAAACTGTAAGTAAAATGGGCCTGTTGGAATTGAAAAGTAATTTCGAAAGAATTCCCTTACTTTTCAAAAATAATTCTAATGTAATGTAATTTATTTTAGTCTGCGGTAATTGCTAAAATAATTGAATTATATTTGCATATTTTGCGACTAAGGCAATTAGTAATGTAATTTATTTACTTTTGAAAGGTAATTTTTCCATCTCTGAACGCATCCCAATGCTATCGCATTGCATCACCTTGGAAGCAGCCAAAAACAAAATGCGTTTCTTCTTTTCACCGTGAGTGCATGCCATTGGGTTGTGGTCCTGCTCAGCATCCTCACTAACTGGAGTGAATAAAAGACAAAGCTATTGATTGGTGTTTTACGTGCATTGCGGTTTAGTATGCGTATAGGAACTTCTGAGAGTGTAGTTCAACTTCTTAACATATTTTATTTTTGCGTTTATTATCGAATGCTCTCAACCAGGTTCACCTCTCGGACAGGTAAACAGCTTGCACCCTGATTTCGAACTGCCGCCTTGTATCCTTTCAGGTGGGGTCTTTACGAAGACATTTTGCTATCCTTTTGTATACACTGATGGAAAGTGTGCCGTTGTGTTGATGAATCATTGGAACCATGGTAAGCACTCAATATCCGAACAGAGCATATATTTCGTAGGAGTTGATTATTATTCAATGTAGTCGACTTATTTCGTTACATTTTTCTTTTTGATTGCTGTTCTGAAATTAACAAACACTCCCATATTAGAGCAGCTTGTTCGAAAACACGAGCACAGCTACCCCAACCTCGTCACCGGTCACACGTTTTATGCCTACCCTTCAGTCAGACAGTAAATGTGTTCTTAGTAGGTAGGTGACGCCATCTGTCGACCAATCTTGGGCTCATTACCCACCCCTGCCCGCTTAGATCTGGATCAGCATCGCACCTGCGTGCGGTCGTGCATCACGTCTGTGTGATGCACGTTTAAGACCCCAGGCGTACAGCGCTGGTGAAGTTTATCATCTACAGGACGCTGCCTAAACATCTAACTAATTTTATTTTTGCCTTTAACACTAGGAAAAGCGGAAATCTGTCCTCTCAGTTAATTCCCAGTCATTAGAAAGGAAAAAGGAAGAGAGAGAGAGAGAGAGAAAGAAAATAGTTTTATTGTTGAACATACAAGATTTCCGGCGTTCGTTTACTAAGAACGTACGGCAGACTGCTTTGTGATATTAACCATTTGAAGAACGTATTTACACGTAAATTTAAAAAAAATACATGCTAGGACAAGAAGCAGACACGAACTAAATGAAAGCTCTGTCTGTCCTTTAAACAGGGGTGTTTCGTTTTCCTCTTCGCGTTACATTAAATTTGCTTTGAACCTATTTTCTTAGGGAAAATGTTGATTTTTATGGCCTGATGTGAATGAAACACGGAGCATCCTAGCTAAAATATTTCATTTTTGTTCTTGAGGCGAGAAATGTTGAAACCTGTCGCATAATGTTTTTTTTCTTTTTACTAAATTGTTTTTTTTTTATTTAAGCTGCCAAAACTCAGTGCGGAGAAGAGACCCCAAATCAGGAGGATGCCGGTGAGAAAATAACGGCCAAGACTGGTAAAGTGGAGATATCTTATTTATCTATTCATGGTACTTGCCTCCAACGTCAGTGTGCAATAAAAAAAGCTATCAGAAAACACGTAAACAGTAGGCAGTTTAAGCAAAAAAGCTTTTGTATTGTGCGGAAGGTATCCGAGCCTGGTGAAGCTCCCAAGTATGTGACCTGTGACACTGACCCAAAAACAAAAATCCGCCTTCGGTCCTTCGGAAGTAAAAAACACTGAAACTCACAATATGAGGCAAAACTGTTTTCAGTTTTGTAGCTAGTGAAGAATTTTTCCAGCGTGTATATATTATGTATATAATTTTTTTGAAAACCTTTTTTGCGAACGTTTTTTACACATGGATTCTTGCATTTGCATGATTTGAAATGAAATCTCCAAATGGTTTGTTAAATTTGGCCACCATGGAAGCTAGGTATGAACGAATGAAATGCATGCCCATTTTCAACACAGTAAATCGACGCAAATATGCCTCTATGCGTTGTGTTATGAAACCGATGTCAAAAGAAACACATTTGTTCTTGTAATTTGTCTGCCTTGAATTGTACAATAATTCACAAGGCAATGTAATGTTGTTTTTTTGTGTCGGTTTACTAGGCAATAACAAAGACGGTGACCCACGCACGCGTCGCTTTCTTTGAATGAGTTTGAATCAAAATACATTCGTTTATGCGTTCCTTGAAAGATTAATATAATTTGAAAATCACAAACGTCTATGAAGCGTTACGAAACAGTAGATGCAGAAAAGGACCCACAAACACGTCGTTCAGCAATGGTGACAGATGGGCCAGTTGGTACATGATTTATTTTGACAAAATGCGCCGCAAGACAGGGACAGTCAAAAACGATCCGTTCTTGATTCGTAATTAAGAGGCGGCCATCCAGTGCTTGTCTGCAGATGTTTTCTACTCGGGTGGGTTCTCCATCGATGTAGAGGACTTGTTTTATGCTATACGGCATGACGAATTGTTCCCTGCGGTTAGGGAGTGCATAGAGCGTAACGACGACATCGCGTTTAGGAACTCCAGCGGGCTTAGTGTGGACTCATTTATAGAACTGCTCACATGTTACCTGGATTCTACCTTTGTGTCTTTGAAAGTGACTTGTATGTTCGAAAGCATGGGATCTGTATTGGCTCACGAGTCGCCCCCAGTACTGTGGACATTTTTTGGCGCGATTTGGCCGGGAAGTGCTCAGCAGTCTAAAAGAAAAGGGGGATGTTAAGATACTAAGATACGTGGATGACTTCCTGGTGCTGGTACCGCAGCCCACTGTGTTGGATGACAACCTCATTCAAAGAGCGCTGAAAATTTTCTGTTTGAATTCGCGTGGACTAACGTTTACTCGCGAAACAATGGCGTCAGGAAAGCTGCAATTCCTAGATTTAAGTTTAATTTTTCAAGAAGAGCACGTGCGCTGGGAGTACAGACCACGCTCAAAGAAAACGGCCTTGCCCTTTAATTCAGCACACGTTGGTTAAAAGAGGGATCGCTTCCTCCCTTTTGAAGGCAACTTTTGCCAAGTCGTGCCAGTAAGCTGTGAAAAGTAGTTTTTGCAACCAGGTGGAACGCCTAAAATCGTAGGGTTACCCTGATCGTTTTCTCCAAGAGGTGGCTGAAACACTTGTTTCCAAGATGAAAAAGAAAAGAATAGGAAGCACAGGAGCCCTGGAGGAGGGTGAGACCCGCTGTTATACCCTATATCCACAAGGTCTCACACAACCCAAAGAATGTGGCGGTACACTTTGATTTGCCGGTTGAGTTTTCGGCCCCGGAAAAGCTGTCCAGCCTGTGCCAAAGAATTAACAACAAACAAGACCGAGGTGACGTTTGCAGAAAGAAACATTCTAGAAAATTCGTGGAATGCGCATCTTCGGTCGTATACGAAATTCTAATGACATGCGGGAAAGGGTACGTTGGACAAATGGGCAGATCCGTTAATGAAAGGGCAAGAGAGCACGCGCTATCAGTAAGGAATTCCCCTCGGGCAATTTAGCTATTCATTGCGACAGATGCCCTTGCGCCCCAGAACTGGAAAAAACAAAAATTCTGGGAAAGCTGACAAGTAAAATCTCGAGAGAGATGTTCGAGTCATTTAACATTAGAATGCAAGGGGATGACAAATGCATAAGTGCCCCGTCAGTGCATCTCACAGACATGGAATCTGAATTCTTGCTTCAGATGATCGATTGGGTGTATAAATAGTTGTGTTGTCTCAATAAACATTCAGTTGAAAGCAGTGTTGGCGGTAACGCGTTACAAGTAACGGCGTTACCGGTAACGCGTTACTTTTTTGGTAACGAAGTAACGTACTCGTTACTTTTCCAAAGAAGTAACGGGTAACGTACTTACGTTACTTATTTTGAGTAACGTGTAACGAAATTACGTTACGTTACTTTACTTCCTAAAACTTAAAAAAATTAAATTTAATTTTTTGTGTGTTTTTAAGTGCTTAGTCATAAATTCCTTAGTCAAAAAATGCCGCTGTCCTCCACATCGAGCGCATCCGTTGAACGCCTATTTAGCGTAGGCGCGGACGTGTTTACCAAGAAGCGAGGTAGAATGTCAGATGCCAACTTCGAAATTCAGCTGTTGCTGAAGTACAACAGCGGAGTGTGCTTCGGGTAACGGAGGAACTTGTTCACAGCAACTATCTGTACTTCGACATGTTGTGAATAAAATATATTCAAAGTTTCAATCTCGGCTGGTCTTAATTTCTGTGCTAATGAGGGAGGCCGGTTCTTCTGTTAAGTTCCGTGCCAACATGTTATAAATCAGCTTCATATATACTTCCGCGTTTTTTCTTGTAACTATTCGGGTGAAACCCTAAAAAAGAGAGGGTAATTAAGTTTCCGCATGGACATATTTTAGCTATGGCGCTTACGCACATATCAAACGTCGAAACAGCAAATGTTTTAGTTCGTGAATAAAAAGTAACGCAACAGTAACGTGCGTTACTTTTTATCAGTAACGGTAACGGTAACGCGTTCCTTTTATTTTGAGGTAACGTAGGTCGGTAACGCGTTACTTTTATTTGCAAGTAACGAGTAACGTATTTAGTTACTTTTTTTCGGTAACGCCTACAACACTAGTTGAAAGTAACGCTTCGTGTTGTCTTACTTACTCTGTCCCTGTCTTGCGGCGCATTTTGTCAAAATACGTCGTTCAGCCCGAAGAAGCCTCACAGAAACTCAGCTACAAGAAAATAAAAATTAACTAGCGTGAAATAACTTATTTAAAAAAGATACATTTAAAATACACTATTTGGAATGCTATAAAGTTTACGCACCTTGCAAACATTAAACCACTGGGCTTATCAAAGGAAGGCGTGAGTATATACATAATGATATTACTCAACGGTTTAGCCTCTTGACAGCATGGTTCCTTGAAAATAGACTGCAGTGGCTGTAGATGTCGCCCATACACAGCCCTGCATTGCTTAATAGAATTGAGAAAATCGAAGTAACCTTAGAATATGAGAAACTCGAAGTTGTTCATCATGCCTCCTTGCAGTTGCAAATGCTTAAAACAAAGCCTATATCCTTGACCCTATGTTGCGTACTTTAGGTAATCCCGGCTGCCTTTCTTCCTCTTTCTACATTTGCTGGTAGTTTCCATCAAAGGATGCCACCATTGTGATTCTTACAATGCTAAACAATTTATTCATAATCGAATACAATAGTTTTCGTGGGTTTTGTTCGTCTCTCGCTCATTAGTTTTAGAAAAACCTAACATATGAGAACAGGGGAATTTAACATATTTTTATTTCGATGGCTTTGAAACAAAAATCTGTAATGGCAGTCTGCCGTTAGCGAAGAAAATTGACTGCAAACAAACCCTAAAAACTTCAAATTCGAATGGTTAGTGTTTTATTTGTATGTGCATTCCACGGGATATAAAATAACTTCAAAGATGACGTGAATATATGCCTGTGTTAGGTCTCATTCATAACAGACATGGGTAAGAAATGTCTAGGAAGGTCTCTTATTTTTTTAATCCTTGGCTATATTTTAGTATATATTACAAATATAATCTTGTTCAATGATTTTTCAGGTAAAGAAAGACCTTGCGAAAGAGCCTGCGAATTGTGGGTGAGGCATGAAAATCTAAACGAAACTTCTCTAAGCGAGAACTGCACCAAATACTACAAACAGTTTTGCGGTGAAAGCAAAATATTTCTCTACGACAAGCCAATTTGTGATGAAGTCGAACAATTTCCTATTAACATAACTAACTCTTAATTCGAAGGATTAATAAAAACTGACCTTCAAATGCTGCATTTCATTTTGTTTTGAATCAGATGTTACAAAAATTGTCCCAAAACACTCTCAAAAATGCATACTTGCGTCTGCTTACCAGCTAAACACTGAAAGAGTCCAATCTCTGCGATGTACGAAATCAGCTCAGCGAATGATGAGGCGAAACATCTGTTTAGATCAAAAAATGAAGTTCATGCGTTGTTGCATTACGCGAATGCAAAGCGTAATGCAAAAGCGCAGACTTAATTTTGAGCTCTAAACAGATAATCCGCCTCATCATTTGTTGAGATGACTTCGTAGATCACAAAGACTGGCTCTTCGAGTGTTTTGCGGGTCAGTAGTCACGTAGTCATTTTTAAAGAAAATAGTGTCACAAAAACAGCGCTTAACGAAGTGCTAAAGTACAAGGGGCGGTAGTAAATTTAGTAAATTGGCGATTTATCTCTATGTGGTATGCAAAGAGAAAGGTCGGGTTCCTGAACTAAAAACATGTTTTCCGTGCAAGGCTGGTAGAAGTATTAGGCACTGGAGAAAATAAGGCCATCTGCGTTAAGTCCTCTTTTCTAAGAACTTTGTTCACTTTCCGCCGACTGAAAAGCACGGCGAAAAAACTGAAGCATCCACCTCATCTCGACAGACCGCCGTCTCCTTCCGCACAATAAGGTCCTTAAATGCTGTGGTCAATGTAACCATGGCAACGAAGCCTCACCTGAATATACGCACACGCGAAGCGAAGAGTGTGAAGCCAGCAACAACTGACGCCATTCCTCGAATACCGTCGTGTTTGTAACTACACTCCCTTCATCCTTAAGCTGAGACTGCAGTCAGGACTGCGTACAAGCGCAAGCTAACCGGCGCTCCTGGCTTTGAGACGTGCATTTCTAGCGCGAGCGCTCGCTCTGCGGAAGAACGCTTCAAAGCAGCGACCTCGAGCTCTCTGTGATTATGGCATTGGCTGCAGTCTCAGCCTGAGTACAGTGTTGCTCAAGCGTGAACGGTGTATTGGGAGGGTTCGATGGTCACGCCACTATACTCCGTTTCACCTTATGTTGTGCCGCAAAGCAAGCCAGCGCGAGCCCATAGCGGTAGGGCTGCTCTTGACGCACGAGCTTGTGCCACTGGGGTGCCCAGAGCAAGGAGCTCGTGCTTGTAGCCGTTCCTGCGGTACATCAGGGTGAAACGGAGTACATCGGTTACTTCAACAGCAAAGAAACAAACCGCTTTTTTTGTATTGAGGTGACGAAGCGAATGACGGTTCGAATGCCGTCGGTGCGACTAAAGCACTGGCCAGAGCGAAGCGCTCATGACCCAGAACGTGTGGTTCAATTTCTTTATTATGCTCTGTTAGTAAACACCGGGCTCTGGGAATAACAAGCTCAAAGACGGCTCATTATAATTCCATTCTTCTTCCCATATCACAAAACCGGGCATCGGTGTGGCGGTCTACTCAGAGCGCGAAGCTGTCGCCTGCCGAAACCTTGGCAGTTCCGACGTCGCTTGGCACAAGCTCGAGTCTGAGATTATAATCTATTTTTCCCTATCGGTGTGAAGCGTGGAGTGAGTGTGCGTAAGGCGGCTTGTTAGGAAGCCTGGTTTGGGGCTCCAGGTTCGCGTTTCGGCGTTGACTCGTCATCCTTCCGCTCTGCTCAATTCGCTCGATCCCTCCGCATTGAGCTGGCTGTGCAACTCACGTGTCCGCTCCGCAGTTCACCTAGCCAGTGCAACGGAGGCGTAGCGTGGAGGATCAACGTCAGAGACGCACTTCGCTGGGTTAGTTTCGATTTGAAGCCGTGTATAAGGATGACATTTCTAGCCTCGTAGCGCCCACTACGAATTTTAAACCAGAATGTGTTTATGGGACCGATTTCATGCGAAGATCACGCTCCAAGTGGTATGAAAAAGCGTTACGCTACACGCACCAACGCAACATAAAACATACGCAGCCCGTAGCAGGCAATGTCCAAAAAGAAGCCATAGTTAGTAACACTAACATAATAAGCGTAATCTATTGCAACATGCATACCGGGCAAAAACTCACTCACTATGAGTGCACTCGCTCAGCCCTCACCTCACCCTCACCAATCCGGCGTGAGGGAGGGTGCGTGAATTGAAGCCCTAAACCTCGCTCGAGTTTGAGGCTGGTGAGCGTGAGTTCGGGTGCGTTCATGAGTTAGGTGAGTTCATCAGTTCGGTGAGGGCGTGAGTTTGTGAGTTCGTGGAGGCGGCGTGACAGAGGTCCAGTGAGTTTGAAGGAGTGTCATCTGCCGTTAATTTATTTGCACCTTATGGCACATGTCGATCTGATAAGAGTCCGAAGTTGGCGATGATGTCCTCTATCACGAGCTATGTGTGCATCTCTAGGCAGGTGCTTTCATGTCTGTCTGTCTCAGGGTGAAGACATCCAGTGCGCGTATGGCGAGTTTGGCCATCGATTGAGGAAGTATAGAGACCAAATGAGAGCGCCATTGGCTGAAAGCGCGCTGGGCGTGTTTCAGGGCGTCTTCACAACGTATAAGTGCGTCGGAGTAACTCTCGGTGACTGAAAATATGGTACACGTGATGTTTAAATCACGCTCATCCAAAGTCGATGGTGGAAGAGTGCGACTAGCGGAACGATCGACATAATTCGTATTCCGTACGCCAAGCGCCGAGGGCCGGCAATCTGCCGTCCGAGCGGTCACACTCTGTCCGAGCAAAACAGAGTTGAGCGGCGCGTTCGTTTCTTACGTCTTCTGCACTGATCATGACCGAAATATAACGTGCATTCTATTTTCAACCACAGAAGAGTTACTACATTTCACTCTTACGCGCTCATTATAACCATATACGAACATTTACCTTTGATCAGAACTGTTTCGCGCCATCACCGCTAGGGGATTCTTTTCGGCTTCTGGTTGGTCAAGAGAGCATGCCAAGCCCTCTTTCCGAGTCTCGTGCACGCCCTGGCTCTGCCTGCACCTCCCATTGACCAAACTCTCTGCATATGCGGCTCAGGCTAGGCCAGGAGCCGTATATGTAGAGAGTTTGGCCATTCATTCGGAAGTATAGGAGACAAATGAGGAGGCGCCATTGGCCGAAAGCGGAGCTGGGCGTCTTCCAGGGCGTCTTCAGAAATTCGAATGTGACCAATCAGAAGCCGGAAATAATACCCTGGCGGTGGTCGCGAGAAACAAACCTGAAAACTGCATCAGAGTAACTCTCGGTGACTGAAAATATGGTACACATGATGTTTAAATCACGCTCATACAAAATGATGGTGGAAGAGTGCGACTAGCGGAACGATCGACATAATCCGTACGCCAAGCGCCGAGGGCCGGGAATCTGCCGTCCGAGCGGTCACACTCTGTCCGAGCAAAACAGAGTTGAGCGGCGCATTCGTTTCTTACATCTTTCTGCATGATCATGACTCAAAACATCACGTGCACCCTATTTTCAACCACAAAGAGTTACTACACTTCACTCTTACGCGCTTATTAAAACCATTTACGAACATAGACCTTTGATCAGAACTGTTTCTCGCTACCACCGCTAGGGGATTCTTTTCGGCTTCTGGTTGGTCAAGAGAGCATGCCAAGCCCTCTTTCCGAGTCTGCCGCACGCCCTGGCTCTGCCCGCACCTCCCATTGACCAAACTCTCTACGCTACACGGCTCTGCAATGTTCATCAAGACATCCATTTGTTGCTCTGAATGTGCCAGCGCGTGACGCCTCGCGCCACTCGGTGCGTATGACTTTCTGTCTCTGTTTCACCTTATCATGTACCGCAGGAAGGCTACAAGCGCGAGCTCCTTGCTCTAGGGCACGTCTTGGCGGCACAAGCTCTCGTGCACTAAGGGCTGCTGCCAACGCTATGAGCTCGCGCTTCTAGCCTTTGCTGCGGTACAACATAAGGTGAAACAGAGTATAGGCGGTAAAATGGCGTCTATCGCATTGGCCAAAGCTGCTACGCGCTCAGGCGCAGAGTGACTGCGTGATGGCGCGCGCTTCAAAAGGCATAAAAAAAGGATTGGGCGGAAAAACGGCTGATATGTCACCACTCTGGCGACCGAAACTGGCAAGCAAAAGCGCGCGTGCACTCTAAGGCCTCAGATCTCCGGTCTTTCTTCGTCTCTGGCTGGCCATGGCTGGCCCTACAGCCACTCTCCCTCTCCGGGACGGTCAAGGCACGGTTTGCCAATGCACATGTCGGCAAATTGATGACTTCGTCGGAAGTCGTGCTGGGTGTCCTGATCGCTGACTTCAATGGTGTCTGGGGCGAAACCTGCACACTCTCAATATAAGCAGGACTTCAGGCGATCAACGGACACCATGTCCTGTCTGTTTCCCTAGGTCTAAAAGAAAAGTCTTGGGCACCGCGTTGAATGACGAAAAACGGTCCGTCATTCAGGGCCTGCAGTGGTTTCCGCACTGCATCTGTGCCAACAAAACGTGTGTACGCACATATCTAAGTCTTGGCTTATGAAAACTTTCACTGTTAAAGGGCAACTCCACTTCATTTTTACAATTTTTGGCTTATGATCTAGTTTCAGTCCAAGTCGGCGTACCCTGAACTCACGAGATTGTTAATTTGTTTTTCGGCGGCGTGTGCAGCTTTGTAGATATCGCGAACCCGGCGTACCGCTACACGGCGGCACGTGACAAACTACCATTAAGGCCGGTAAGCCGACAACACCAGGCGTCAGTGGCGCGTCGTCGGCATGACCTCGTCTCTCGTCCCGCGCTTCTGAGCTGACGTACCGACCATGTCGGCTCCAGTCGCACGTTGAGTTTCAAAACACGTAACGTAAGTCGCGTCATTTTCTTTTACCGCTTCACTTTGTTAATATGCACCAAAACGTAACACGTTAGTGCGCATTTATAAATCGCCTTGCGAAAAGCGAATACGACTGCTATAAATATGACGCGGTCAGTGCCGGCGCAGCGTGACTATTTGTTTCTTGCTCGCGGACCGAGAGAAAAAGAAATAATGGGACATGGATGGACAAGATGTATCTAAAAGCGGTCTTGCTGGTTAAAACCGGTGCCTTTATGTAACGCTGTTGGGATCGTCGCGACCTTGCCAAACCGCTGATCGTGCTGGAGCAGCCGGTGACGGCATGAACAGCAACGGCACCGCATCGTTCTTCAAATATGCGCTGCTCGGCGTAGAAACCCGCAACAGCTGCAGCCGCAGATCCCGTGTAAGTGTCTTACGTAAAGTGCTGGAGCAGAGCTTCGCGCCGGTCGGTTTGTTCGCCCCGATAACGAAGCCCATCCGGGCCAGTCCGCACTGACCCCACCCAGCTTCTTCCGTCTCGTAACTGGTAAACCCCAGCTCCGGGTTGCGCACCGGATTGTTGGCAACCCACAGTACCGCAGTCGTGCTCGATATTGCCCAATGCGAGTCTGGCTATTCTCCGGTTCCACATTATCGCGCGGTGAGTGATGGCATCGTCATTTCTTCCGCGCTGTCGCGGAAGCAATGCTAGAGTTAAATGAACTGCCTGGACGCTGTCAAAAGAGAAGAACACAGGATAACGTGGTAACAACTTTTGCCGTCGGTGAACTGCACGTTTACCGGAACGAAAATCCGGCAGCGCCCGTACATAGTGGTGACCGGATTGATCGATCAGACTTGCGGCTAACCCTTTGTACTGGGGCATCCCATAGCTGGACTACGCCCACAGCGTTAGCGTAGCCACAGTTGTTTCCCGGCGCCTTCTCCTCCACCAACACCGCAACCTCTTTCTTCGTGATCTCCACTGGTGGAGGTTCGTCGGCTTGTTCGTCGCTCTCCTCAAAACCCAGTGCCACCGCCAACTGACCCCACACTGTGCCTCCGGCTCGAGCCCTGTACCCAGACGATGTGCACCGGGCCCGTTCAGTGCCCTGCGCGCACATGGCACACCCTACGGTATTCCATACTGTCAGAGCATCCGGGTTCCGCAGAGCTGCCCAAGCGGGCAGTTGTTCATCAGCGCCGCCCTGGTTTGTCATCCACGGTTCAGCTTCCACCCCTGCTTCTCCCTGGCGTACAGGGCCAGCGCGGGTTTTCGACGTGCCGCCTCCGCCCACCGCTGCGTCTCGCTCTCGCTCACCCTTGCGCGGATATTCTGCTGCTCCGGCTGTTCATATCGGGAGAGTAGTGGGCCGTCGACATCGTACCGCTATGCCAGCTGAAGTGTCCGTCGCACCCACCGAGTTTGGGAGCTCCGAAGATGGACGTACTTGAAGGCCTGTCTGGCCCAGCGCTCCTCACACATCCGGCCCATTCGCTGCCTGACGCCCAGCTTTGCTTGGGCCTCCCTGGCTTCGAAACTAGACCAGCCCATGTCTCCTTGGACGGCCTCTGTTCGGCGCCGTTCGGCTCACACCCAGTGCCGCCCCTCCAACCTCCCGCTGGCGCACCTCGAGGTATTGCCGCGCCTGATGACAGGCACATAACACCTCGTTGCCGAACGTGAGCCCCGGCACTACCACCATCTTCCAGACCGCACGGGCGACCTCGTAGCGGTTGTATCCCCAGAGGGCTCTGGCAGTTGCTATGCCCTTGTTCCTTCTGCTCTTAGCTTTGAGTTTCGTCTCCTGTTCCTTGCGCACTGCGTCCTCTGCAGGCACGCCGAAAGGTGTTCTTGTACCACCCACCTCACCAGTCATGCCCCGATGAACAGGCTGGCGGCCTCTCCGTTCCCCAAAGACCATCAGCCCTGACTTGTGAGCACTGAAGCCCGAGCCCCAGGGCCTCTCCCATCTCTCCACACTCGTTCGCGGAGAGCATGTAGCCACATGCAGCGTGTCGGCCATCAGTACCGCGTCGTCTGCGTAGATCAGTGCTGGGAGTCTCCCTCTCCCCTCCTCTCCCCACCTTCCAAGTACTCCAGAGTGAAGCCTTCTCCCACTCTCCTGGAGCTTCCCTTTCCATTCCTGCAATGTACAGCATAAACAGCAGGGGCGACAGTGGGCAGCCCTGCCTCCAAGCCTCCCGGAGCAGGCCACTGGGGCTGTCGGCCCGCGCCACTCTGCTCACTGGGCCTCCGTCCCCTGGCACACTTCTCAGATGAGGCCTATCCACCCTCCGAGTCCCAGGCTCCTGACATTACCTCCACAGTTTCGAATGGTCGACGGTGTCGTATGCCCGACTCACGTCTATGAGGAAACAGAGGTAGAGGGGCCGGACCTCCATCTGGGCTATCTCGATGGCTTGCGTCAGCACAAACAGATTGTCCTCCAGCCGCCTTCCCCATCGGAAACCATTCTGCAGCTCCCCTTAAGATGACCATCTTTCTCTGCCCATGTCTGGAGTCGGTTTCCTGCACCACCTGCACGAACGTGTCCGGGCGTACAGCACCACGTGAGTCGGCGCATCTGGGCGGTAGCTGCCGAAGGGAACGAGGACTCGGGTCCTGGCCTTTGTACACCAGCCGTAGCTTCGACTTCCGCCATTCAGCCAGAATGCGGCCCACTTTCCATGATCCGCCTCAGGGCCTGCCGCCGGCGCTCTCTCGTCTCATGGCCCCAGCTCCTTTACCAATCTCACCGGTGTCCCGTACCAGCACGTCGTTGCCCAAAGTGCTTCACCAGCTCACTCGGCGCCAGCGTTGCCATCACCCGCTTTCGTGGGCCGCAAAACCGAGCCGGGAGAACATTTTTAATATTGGTTTTAATCGGTAATGCGGCGTCGGTCTGACGTGATATTTTTGGGTATGACCGTATTACGACCCCCTAAAGCGATGGTCAATACCTGATAGGGTCGACTTTTTGAGTGGAGCTGCCCTTTAAGCGGCTGTCGTGTAGGTGGTGCGCGCAAACCATAGATCGTCGTCTTCAGCCTCGATACATAGTTGTACATGTCTGGCATTGCATCCTCTTCAACACAGCGTGAAAAACCTCGCCTGACAGTCAGGGGCTCGTGCAATAGACACGTTCGGGCGGTGTGGAGAAGAGATTACTTTCTCGGTGTCCGGGTAAAACCAGTAAGACCCCAGTAGAATGTAGTGGGATCGCTTCTGGCCAGTTTGCTGGATTTTGCAGGCCTTCAGTTGATCCTAGGGGAAAAAAACAGTATAAACTGGATTATACTGTTTTTTTTGGTAGGGATGCCTTCAGTTGCCGAGGAAACCTTTCCCACTAGACTGTTTGACAAGATAGGACGTCGTTCAGATTCGCGTTGCTCCAAATTTCAGGAGTTGAGGAACAAAGGCTGACTCCAATTGTCGATCTCTGTATGTTGTGATTTTGTCTGGTACACGAAAGCGTGAGGACATGTTGTCATGAAGGCTTGGGTTGACCTCTTCAGCTGTGATGTTGGTTAGTAGTATTGCTTTGGCCAGATGAGTGAAGCGATCAATACACGTGAGAACGTGCGTAAAGTCACGAGAAGGTGGTAATGGCCCAACGAGGTCGATGAGAACTTCGGGAAATCTGGCATCTGGGGGAGCTTGAACCTGGCGACTGGTGCAACAGTACGCGATTAATTTTTGCCTTTGGCTGTGCTGACAAGTTCGTGTTCATGTGCGAGCATCGACATTAGTTTTGGGCAAGACGAATCGTGATGTCACTAGACGTTGGGTGTCCTGAATGCCAGGATGTGCCATTGAGTGCAGAGCCGTGAAGATTTGACGACGGAAGTCCTGGAGGAACATACGGTCATGGTGATGCCTTTGGAAATGTCGCACGTTAGAGTGGCACTACATCATAGAAGACGAAGATCCTCGAACTTGAGCACTGGAGTGCCCAGAGCGTAGATTTTGAGATTCTTGGTCGGACTGTTGAGACCGCGCCATGTGAAAAATCCATGGTACTCAAGAAGGTTCCTTCCAAAACTATATTCAGCGCGGAAGAGAGCATCGGCTGTGGTGTTGCGAGAACCTTTGACGTATCTGATATCAAAGGTGATTTTCATAGTAAGAAGCCATTTGCCTGATTTCTCGAGGATATGCGTATGTCCATTGGATGTTAAGGCATAAGTCAAGAGTTTGTTATTCGGTGACTATGTGAAATGAGCGTCCTTCGATGAAGTATCTAAATGTTTAAGAGCAAGATGTACTGCCAAGAGTTCTCTTCTAAATGTACAATACTTCTTGCTCTGATTGGCGCAGTTTCTTAGAAAAGAAGGAGAGAGGTTGCCATTGTTGCTCAAGTGTACTGCTGCAAAACTGCTCCGACTACTTCTTCGGACGCATCAGGCATAAGACACGTGGGCGCGTTAGACACGGAATGAACCAACATTGTGGCATTCATGAGGTCATCCTGAATCTTCTCAAATGCTGAAGACTCCGCGATCCGTCCAGATGATGTCTAGGTCTTTGGTTGTTTGAGACAGGGCCTCTGTAAGAGGCTGGATAGTAGTAACACAATCAGGAAAGGAAACGCCGAAAACAAAATTTCATGAATCCCAGGAATTCTCTCACTTTATTGAGGTTGCGTAGACTTCGATGAAACAGAATAATCGCTTCTACTTTATCCGGTAGGGGTCTAATGCCATGGGATTCAGGACGATGCCCAAGGGAAATAAATTCCTGAACGCCGAACTGGCATTTGTTGGGGTTGATCATGACGCCATTCTCCTCCAGACGTGTACATGAGAAGGCGGAGGTGCTCCAGATGTTCTTCTTGATTTCTGCTTGCAACGAGGAGATCGTTAAGCTAGGAAAAACAAAAGTCTAGTCCTCTTGTCACCTGGTCGATAAATAGCTGAAAAGTTGGATGCAGACGTTTCGAAGTCCAAATGACACACGTATAAATTCGTAAGTTCAACTGGAGTGATAATAGCCTTTATTAAAAGGTACGTCACTTGGCTCTATGGGAATTTGGTGATAAACCTTGATTAAATCTATTGTAGAAAACACTTTCATTGCGTGAAGCTTGATTGAGAAGTCTTGAATGGGAGCACGGGCTATTGATCAGCTTGTGTTACGTTGTTTAAAGCGCGATAATCCCCACAGGGACGCCAAGTCAGCTTGGCACCATGTGGAGCGTAGACGACCACGAGCACGAGGATGGGCGATTGATGCCTGGAGTTCCAACATTTGGTCAAATCCTTGACAGGCGATCTGAAGGTGTTCCGGAGTAAGTCTTCGAGCGCCAGCGTAAACCGGTGGGGCCGGTTATTACAATCTAGACTGTGACATTATGTTTTAAATGCCGCATAATGTTGCTTATCTACCCAGTTCCGAAACGTCTCTTCAATGAGGGTGTCATAGATAGCAGTGGTGCTTTGAGAGTGCAAGTGAGGGTGAGAGAGAGGCTATTTGTGTTGGCCCCTGTAACGGTTCGTCGGGCTGTGGTTACGAAAGGCATGACTGACTTACATCGACGCCCTATTGGAAATTGGAAAGACAAGTTCAATCTGGTACCAGTTTCAAACTTGGCTATTGCTCCAGTTTGACCAGTTTCATAACGGTTGAACTGGTCATGGTGGTTGTAACTGGTCACACTGGTTGACTGGTCATGATGGTTGAACTGGTAATGATGGTTGAACTGGTCACACTGGTTCGACAAAAAATATTATCATTTGCTCACACCACGACTGCGCTTCGGAAATCTTTATTATACACAAATGTAGAGCATACTACGCCTGCCTACAAGCATCAGCTGAACATACATTGAGCGCATGCACATACACGGCTACATGCAAACATCAATACAATGGCACACAAACCCGATCACTACATCCGAGCTCTGCGTTTCCATCTTTTATAGACCAACACGCGGCCCTGACGTCACATGCATGCAGTGGCGCTACGTCGATGGCACAGGCGCATGCGCAGACGCTCCACAGCAAGTGAATTTGGTTTATGCGCATCGCGCAGTGCCCACACCTGGTGTGGGCAAACGCGGGCTTGTTTGTAAACAGCGTGTCGGTCTATACTGGTCGTTTTGGACGTAGAGAATTTCTGGTGACCGCCTAAGCAATGATAAATATCCCGTAGCGTTTGATTTTTTCCCAGCAAAGTCATACCTCTGAGAGTAGTTTGACCACTCATGGATGAATATCTTAGTGAAAAAGTAAACTCTCGATGATGCCGTAATTATTTGAAAGCCAATAAATAAAAAAAGCCGATTTGCACACCCTCTACAAGAAAACGAGAAAGAGGGGGGTCAATCTGGTAACCAGTTTGACCAGGTAGGCCAATCTGGTGACCAGTTTGGTCAATCTGGTTACCAGTTGGACCAGTTCTGGCCAGTTTGGCGACCAGTTCGGTGTCTGGTGACCAGTTCGGCCAATCTGCTGAGCAGTTCGGCCAATCTGCTGACCAGTTCGGCCAACCTGAGTGACCAGTTCGGCCAATATGGTGACCAGTCAGGCCAATCTGGTGACCAGTTAGAAGGCAATCTGGTGACCAGTTCAATCAATATGTTACCAGTTAGACCAGTCTGGCTACCAGTTGCACCAGTTTGATTTCTTGTTAGACTAGTCTGACCAGTCCAAATACCAGTTTGACCAGTCCAAATACCAGTCTGACCAGTTAGATTTTCAAACTGGTCTTTCCAATAGGGCGTAGAGGCCGAAGCATGAGAGAAAATCTGTTCCCAAGATGGGATGGTGCACATCAGCAATATAAGAATATCCAGCGAAAAATTCACAGAAATCTTAGATTGAGATGGAGAGCTTCTGTCCGTACGTCGCTATGCCGGATCCACTTATCGCCTGTAGGCTCGGAGGGAGGTTTTTGAATTTACGCTCTGTGGCAGATGGTGGTACTACGCTTACTTGGGCTCCAGTACGAACAAGAAATTTTACTTTTGTGTTCTGTTCCACGACAAAGAAAAGGTGACCTAGAGAAGGAGCAAGCACTTGACTTGTCATCTTCAGTAAGTGCTCCTGGGGTTTCCCTTCGACCAGCTTCAGCGCGGTGAACAGTTGAGCGCACGGCTCCGTAGGTCCGGTGGAACCAGCAAGCGTGCGGTGTCCCTGATCGGTCTCTTGAAGACGAGCGTCTCTATTGATTTGGTTCAGGCAGGTTAGGACGATTTTGTCGAAGAGCAGCCACCTTAGTCATCAAATTGGTAACGTCGTCGTGCAGCCTTCGGGAATCGAAAGGAGGTTAAACTGTCGCATGTACGGCTGATACTGGTGGGGTACGTGGTCGCCTGAAGCCTGGGCGCGGCTGTTTCTAGAATCCTGTCGGCGAGTTCGGCGAGGTCGTCGAGAGGAATATTGCTGAACGTTGCAAGGATCGCTGCGGACACCCGAAGGCAGACGCTGCAGAAACATTTCTCGTAGAATGGGAGAATCTCGCGAGGAGGCTCGACTCCCCAAAAGCTGTGTCACCAGTAGGAGAGCTGTGATGGCTTGCGGTCTCCGAGCTCCTCAGTCGTGAACTACTGCTGCAGGCGTCGCTGCTCTGACGCAGTGGTTCTCCGGATTAGCTCTTGCTTGAGGTGTTCATAGGGCTCTTGGTGTGGCGGGGAGATGACGATGTTTCTCACTTCACTGCGCATCAGGAGGCCCTATGTCGCGCTTTTGAACTCCGGGACGACCAGGGAGAGGAAGTGACGTCAGCAACGCTCTTTGGATGTTGATTGGCGGTATCGCTGATGACGAATTTCTGCGATGACGTCACGGCGTCAGAAGGTGAGTTTTCGCGATGCGTGGTGTTGCTAAGATACGTTTATTCACACCTACGTTGCTTCCTTCTCCTAATCGCCGTGGAGTCCCGAAAGTGCAACATAGGGCCTCTGCAGACGATAAGGACGTGACGACCTCGCGAAACTTTGTCCTTTGAGCGGTGATGTTTCTGCGGGCAAACTCTTGCTCTACTTCCGTGAACCACAACTCTGGGTTCGCAGTCCAGAATGTCGGTTGTCGTCTGCTGACAGTGGCGAGTTGCTGAATCAACTAATCTTCGGCCGGCTGCTCACATCCGGCGTTAGCGTCAGCCATGTTGGGCTACTGTGAGGAAAACTGCGAGGAAAACGACGGTGACTTGCCTTTGCGTAGCCTTGCCAGATGCGGATTTCAGTTCGTTGAGGCCGCAGTCGCCCGGGTCACCATATGGAGGGCAGTCATCTGCCCTTCATTTATTTACATATATTCCCATTCGATCATAGTCGGCAGTTGCAAATGGTGTCCCCTGTCACGAGCTATGTGTGCATCTCTAGGATTCTTATTCTTCTTCTCTCTGGCTGGCCCTGGCTGGCCAAGTTCATAAGTTCGAAGAGGGGCGTGAGTTCGGCGGGTTTGTGAGTTCGGTGAAAGGCGTGAGTACGATGAGGGGTGTTAGTTCGTGAAGTCAGCGAGTTCATGAGTTCGGTGATAGGCGTGAGGTCATGAGGTTGGTGAGTTCTTGAGTTTGGCGAGGCATTAGGTCCCTTGGGGGGCTATGTGTTCCATGAGGGTTTACGGGTGACGTCGAGGAAAGGCGGGTCATGTGACTTCTCCGTACATTTCCGGGGAAGTTGAGTCGACCCTCGCTTCGCAATGGCGCTGTTAGCTCGTACGGCTGATTCTCTACGAGAGATAAGAAAGGAGCAAAGGCGCCTGTTGATTCACCTGCGCTCTTCGGCTCCGGCTCGCTTCGCGGCCGCTTGGAGTGGCCTTTTGCCGCTGGTCGCTGCTTCGTTGCGGGGCAACGAGAGAGGGAGCAAGGCTCTCCCGTTCGCCTCGACCGCTGCCGTGTAGACTGCGAGGCACCGATATACGCGCGGAGTTTTTGTTTCGTGAGCGAGTAACAGCGGGCGCTAAGCCGGTGCACCTGAACCGCCCAAAAAAAAAAAAAAGAACATTAGGCTGTGGGTATGTTTCTACAGTCTGAACTTAGTCTGCCTCAACAGGCAGCTTGTCTCTCAGCTGTAGATGTTCAATATAGCCACACTCTTAAAAAAGAGGGTATCGAAAGTCCTCTATAAGGGAGGAACGGTCTTGTAACCTATGTTTTTTTAGAAAGGGAGAAACTTTCGTCCCTGAAACAGGGAAGCAAAGTTCCTCCGTCGCCTGCATCTCAATATGGCGGCCCAAAATCGAGCGAATCAAGCTCAATAAGGCTTAACGAGGACGCTACGTCTCTTGTACGGGACGAGAGGAGTAGCAAATAAAAGCGTAACACGGAGCTTTCCGCGAACAGTGTTTATTTCCGAAGCCAGATTCCCCCGCAGGTACAGAAACTTGCGTTTCAAAAGCAGTTACTCAGTCTTCTCGTCGTCAGCACTGCGATGTTGAACGGAGACAACCGATACCCAGTTACTTCGCGCACTTTACGTCTTGCCTTTGCTGTTCCTCAAGTAACAATTCCTTCGTCAACCGCACATCACGGAGGAATGGCAAACCAATTCGCGAAACCAAAAGCCGCTCTCAAAAGAACAAACTCGAAGCCGCTGTTTATCGCGTAGCGTGAAAGAAGGTTAAATCGCTTGAACCAGATGGCAGGGTCAAGCAGAGTAATTGCAAGTAGCTAGGCTATGTGGCGCTAGGAACCGCCCAATTTATGTTCTACAAAAAAAATTATTTCCTCACGTCACCATTGCGCTTCGGGATCATCTGTTATACACAATGTAGACACATTATGCTACGAGCATCAGCTGAACATATATTGAACGCATACACATACATGGCACATCAGGCACGTGGCCAGGATTTTATTTCGGGGGGCCGCCATGACAAAATGCTGTGAGCGGAAGGGGGAGAGGAGGCCCCGAGCAAAATGGAAGATTTCGGGGGGGGGGGGCGGGCCCCTCTCCCCGAATTCTTTCAATTTCGTTTTTTAGGAGCTTTAGTGTTTGGACGTCTGGACTATCTATGCTATGTTCAGGTGGCTCTTGAGGATTCTACAAAATACGCGACGCGCGTAGAGATACACTTGCTCTGGAAACGACCCTGCCACTTCGTCAAAACAGTCGGAGTGCCGGCGGCCATCTCGCGAAGGGTTGCATTCGATGACGTACATACAGGCACCTCGATCACGTAAGCTGCCGAGAACGTAGCCCTTAAAAGCAGCGCATATTGTTGAATGTTTTAAGAATCTAATTTGATAAAAGAAAAACAGTGGTTGAGAACAAAACTTTTCGGCTTTGACAACACTCCCCGAAAGGTTCGGGCAAAGACACGAGCGAAACCATACAAATCGTAAGTTCCGACATCGGTGCAATCGATGCCCCCCCCCCCCCCCCCGAAAAAAATGATAATAATAAGCAGAAAAAAAATTACATAGTTTAAGTCGGTGAGGCAAGATGGCTGGGCATTGGTTCGCCCTACTTGCCCCAGTCGGCCATCTTTCATTCATTCACCCATCCATCCAGCACAAGGCCGCGCGCCGCGCAGGCGCAAAGGCCGCGAGGAGGTGCAGCTGGCGAAGCTTGCAGAGCGAGCTGTCGACGAAACGTCGCAACGTCTGTCGATGAAATGAGCGGTTGCCCGTTTCCACGAAACGATCAGTCAATGAAACATCGCAGTGATTGCCGCCGGTCTTAAACTCTTTAATGTAAAGCGGAATGTCAGCCTGCGACACCCCGCCCCTTCCGATCACGGCCCGACCAGCAGCGTCAATGCCCGTCAGTTTACGTCATCTCATCTTGTTGTTACACCACTAATACGCGAACACACGGTCACATCGGCGATAATTCCAGTCTTCCATTCACAACGCACAACACTGCCATCACGATGTTGCTGCAATGTTGCTGACACGCAGAAATACAGAACCACGTTGAACGCCGGTTGGCACTCGGCATCGGAAAACAGAACCGAACTCAGCACGGGAGGCACCCAGGCAGCCGGTAGCAAAACCTGCCTGCCTTGGACGCCGTTCCTCAAGGAGGATAGAAGGGTAGGAGAGGGCATGACACCCGCCGCTTAGCCTCCGCAAGCCATGCTCCCTTGACGTCTTTCCTCTTTCTCATTTACCTCCTTACCCTCCTCACTTATCAGGCCAACGTGACCACCTCACGTGACCGTAGGTAGCCTTCGTCTAGCCTTCGATGCTATAAAACCTACCGGACGGAGCGCGCGGAAGCCTGCAAGGAATCCTTTTACAATCAACCATCCATCTCACAGGTGACATGTCACGCGCACCAATTGCCAGAGAGATCTACGGTCACGTTGGCCACAACATCGTTTAAACTTTTTACGACTAGGCTTCACCAATATTCCATCGTGCCCCTTCCTAGTACTTGTAACCTCCTTGCCGTTCCTGCGGTTTCTATAACGTCGAAAACGTCTACACACTTCCGCGTCCCAAAGCGGCACAAGAATATTGGGCGAGTATCTACAGAATATTGTTGGCGAATACTCAGAATATACGGTTCTTCCCATCCACACGATGTCTAGACGATATCGTTTCAAAAGCAGGGCAGTACCAGCACAATATCACTGGAGTACCGCCATCATCAGGCTGAGTACCCACCGGACGCCGAGTATATCTATAGAGTACTAGCAGCGTCGACTGAGTGCACGCCGGACAGCGCGTGTTAATCCAAGGTCAATCGAGGCGTCGGGGTACCCGCCGGATATCGCCCGTATATCCATAGAGTACTTGGAGCGTCGGCTGAGTATCCACCGGGCATCGCGTATGTCAATCGAGCTGGCGTGTCTTCTGAACACCTGCTGGATATCGCGCGTATATCTATAGAGTACCTAGGGTGTCAGCTGAGTATCCGCCGGGGGTCGCGTATGTCAATTTTGTACTCGCAGTGTCGCCCGAGCACCCACTTGATATTGCGCGTATATTTACAGAGTACTTGGAGCGTCGGCGCTATAGTCCGTTTCAACTCAAGATGGTAGGGCGAGGGTAAAACGGGCTGGAAAGGAGGAAGCAGACGAAACGCTTGAGAAGGGAAAACATATTTCTCTCTTTAGTGTTCCGTCTGCTTCCTCCTCCCCGGCCCGTCTTAGACTCGCCCCATTTTCTTGAGTTGCAACGGACTATACACCGACACGCGGGCTTGACGTCACGGAGCTGCGGCGGCGCTGCGATCGCGCCGGAGCCGGGGTGTGGCAGCGGTGCAAAACGGCGCACGTTTCGCATGGGCGTCATAGCATTTCAGCATGCACGCGAAGCTGTGTTGCTGTTAATTGCACCGAAATGTACAAGAAAAGTAGGCGGAGTGAGTTTCCACAAGTTCCCGGCAGACTCTGAAAGGCATGAAAGGTGGATAATATCCGTGGATCGAAAAGAATCGTCGCCTCGCGCGAACGACCGTTTGTCGCGGCAAACACTTTCTTGAAGGCAAGTGCGGCTTCCATTTCAATCTCCGTCCCGAGGCTTGCTTCAGTGTGCAGGGAAAGCGTTGCCTGATCAAGACCACCGGGAATTTTGTTCCCATGTGGTGTTCGCGGCACAAAGCATCGGCCAAGCGCTCGTCGGAGGCTCGCTACGCCCGTGCGTACTCAGCAGAAGAGGATCGGCGACAGAACGGCAGTGTTGTAGGCGTTACACGGAGGAAAAGGTAACGGAGTACGTTACTCGTTACTTGCAAATAAAAGTAACGCGTTACCGAGCTACGTTGCCTAAAAATAAAAGGAACCCGTTACCGCTACCGATAAAAAGTAACGCACGTTACTTCTGCGTTACTTTTTTATAAATTAAGATTTAGCACATTTTACGGTTTTGACGATACATGTCATATATCAAGAAACATTATGTTCGTGCAGAAACTGAACATAATTACTTTATCACGTTTTACGGTTTCACCTAAATACTCACGAGAAAAAATGCCAAGAAAAACCTGGCTTGACGCCTAAAACACAGAAAAAATTGAAGTGTAATTTCTATTAAGACTTGGGAAGGAGTAACGAGTAACGTAACTACGTTACTTGAAGTAGTAACGTAAGTACGTTACCCGTTACTGTGTCGAAAACGTAACGAGTAGGTTACTACGTTATTGAAAAAAGTAACGCGTTACCGGCAACACCGTTACTTGTAACGTGTTACCGCCAAGACTGCAGAAAGGACAAAGCGTTACTGCTTGTCATGCCTTGTGGTCA
Source organism: Ixodes ricinus (assembly GCA_037355805.1). Lineage (NCBI taxonomy): Eukaryota > Metazoa > Arthropoda > Arachnida > Ixodida > Ixodidae > Ixodes > Ixodes ricinus. The sequence continues at coordinate 58,261 of JAZHYW010050802.1, read as the reverse complement.
TGAGGGTAGGAAAAATATCATACCTTGATCCTGAAGACGCTGTGTGTATTTAATCAATTAATGAATACACACACTTCCGCAGACCCACAGACTGCTGATCCGCCAGCAGTGCGGAAACCGACTCGAAGTAATCGCCAGGCCTCGAGAGCTTGTACGCCTGCACCGTGTCGGCCGTGAACTGGCTTGGCGAAAAACTAAATAAACGACGACATGAGCCGTCGACTTCGGTAGGCATGCAACTTTACGTCGGAAGTCCAGCAGGCCTTGTTTACGGCATACGGATCGTCGAAGGCAACGCCGTCACCGCACAGTTTGTTTTGATACCGCTGCCGTTCAGGCTCGGGCAGCGAACTCAAATAGTCGGGCATAGGATATGACATACGTTCTCAGGAAATACGACGCACAAATAAAGACTACAAGCGCCTACAGCGACAACAACGAGTCGCACGCCATGAACGCGATGGGGAAAACGCGGAGACGGGCTCGTCTCTGCCCACATAGCTACCGGATGCGGGCATGCGCGGCCTTGCGCGCGTGTTGGTAAACAGAGTCGCTCCGCGTGATCGGTCTATAGATACAGCCCTATTTATGTGCTACAAAATATTTTTATTTGCTCACGCCACCATTACGCTTCGGGCTTTTTGGCACCTTTGTTACACACACATGTAGATACATTACGCATACCACAAGCATCAGCTGAACATTGAGCGCATACACATACATGGCACATGCAAACATCAGCCCAACAGCACACTAACCAACACGTCCTAGAAATAAGGCCGAAGCGCTCTTCTTCGTGACGTCGCAATAGAAGGCCATCGGGGGCACGCGTCGAAGCGAAGGCAACGCGCGTGGAGCGACCGTCGTAAGGCGCGTTCAGTCATATACGCGTGTCTTATTAGCTAAAATGAATGCTGCACAGAGCAACGGGTATAGAAAACATTTTATTAGACGGGCAAAACATTACATTGCTAAATAATCGGTACGAAATGGCACGAGGTATGCGTATAAGACGTCTATTGAAAAATGTGATTATTTTGAGTCGAAAACATGGAGTCACGCAATTATTGCTGTAGGAATGCATGTTTTATACAGAAATACTTCGGCAAAATGGCGAGACACGCAGTGATTGGACACAGCAAAAAAATCACAGTGAAAAGTCAGGTAGACATAGTCAACGCGGACACGGCTAGACAAGTGTCACTTACGATCATGTAAGTGACTGTTATCGCGTGCAGTCACTGAATTCTTGCGTAAATGGCGTAGTATCAAGCCAACACCAAAAAACTACCCGAGACTGCGGTGACGACGGTAAAACTACGGGAACGAGAAAACAAGTCTCAAAACAACCACACACGAGAGCGCCAAGCGCCGATACTGGCGCGTCGGGGACCTAAGGCAAAAGAAAGACTGTTAGTCCAGGTTAGTCAGCGTGCGGGCGAAACTCGTAAACAACACGTGATCAGAAGAGTAGAAGCCCGTCCAACACTGTGCGACGACCCCCGTAAGGTATCGAGCTACAAAGCCAACGGGCTTCGTCGCGATCGTGAATGGACCCAAGTCTAGCGATTACAACAACGAAAAAGCAAGAGGTTTATAAATCCTTGATGCAACCAAACATACAAGACACTCACAGTACACTACAATAAAAACGGTGGAGGAAAGTTCATGGAAAAGTCTTTCCGCGCTAAAGTCTCGTGGCTGACTCACAGTTCGGTTATTGTTGTCTGCGGGGGAGCTTGGCAAGCACTCGCAGATCTGGTTGTCTCTGAGAAGCCGCGTGGAGTTCCCATGGCATTGGAAATCAGCCTTTCCTCAATATCCCCCCTGTCCGTCGATGTCTCGCTGCCTCCAGGCCGTCCCATCCGAGAAAAATTTGCCTCCTGGTCTCCGCACCGTCCCGTCCGCCCAGCCCCTGGCACCGTTCTTCCTTCCCAATCCTTTGTAGTGAGGGTGAGGAGATCAGCAGCTTTTCACGTTCAAAAAAAAAAAAGGGGAGGGGGCCCCTTCTCCAAAGCATGTCGCTATCACCATGAGTCACTGCCCGTTGCCTCTCGCTTCTTGAAACACGCACACACACCCACACACCTGCGCGCGCGCACCTAGCCGGATCTTGCGTTGGGCCCGAGCGCCCTATTTCGAAGGATTAACCAAAGACGGGTACGTCACAACTGTCTCTCTCCCTCTCCCTTTCTAAGTTTGCTTTCCAAGGCGCCAGCGAGCCTGATCACTAAAAGGGTTGGGTTCACTCTCCCTCTTATTATGCCTCCTCTCTCACACGTGTCGTCCCGTCTCACTCCTCTACCTTTCCAAGTTATCTTTTTGGGAGGAAGAAAAAATAAACAATATTCGTGTCAATCATGGTTACCCGGCTTGCGTAAAGTATATATCAGGATTGCGTCGGTGCAATATAACATATATTCTGTGGACATCGGCCGTGTGAAAATAGTACCGGCTTTCTTTCAATATCATTTTCGAATCGGCCGAAAATGCCTAATACTGCGCAGTTATTGCCGATTCAGAAACGATATTCAAGGAAAAACACGGTTCGTGTACCATATATATCATGGTTGCGTCGCCGAAATATAACAGATATTCCGTCAACATCGGCAGAATCAAAATGGTACCGGCACAATTTTCCCGATACAACGGAAACATCGGCAATACTCGCACGACTTTCCCGACCCGAGGCGAATATCGCCCCAATATTGTGTGCTGCCTGGGGTGGTTCCGCTACTTGTATTTCCGCGTGGGTCCCGCAATCCATGTTAGACCTGTGCGCCGGTCAGAAATCCCCGGCGGCGGCACGCCGGTGTTTGTACCTCATGTACCTCCGGCGGCGGCGTGTTGACGGCGCGGGGGTCAACTGATCGGCGGCGGCGTGGCGCGGAAGAGGGAGAAGAGGAGGGGGGGGGGGGTAAATTACAGAGTGAGGGGGAGAAAGAAAGGAGTCGTTTGGATTTAGAAAACAAGATGCAATTACCATAAAAAGGAACACGCTTTTTTATTCATTTTTTTTCTGGAGAGTCACATTGCCTTCGCTGTGAAGAGTGCGTCCGTTAGAAGAATCAGGTACTCCGGCGTCTTGTTTATTCTTTTTTGTAAGAGAATATGCCGCAAGCCGCAGCTGCGGCGCAAGATCCTCCACAAGACGAGGAGGGACGACAACAGATAGTTTATCATTGCGTTCGACCTCACCACGCGCTTGTCGCGCGTCCCGTGCCTAACAAGTCGACCGAGAACGTCTTTCGATTTCTAGAACTCGTACTCTCATTCGGTACGCCGCAAGCCGTCGTCACCGACAACGACATTGTCCTAACCTCACGTTCGGCTTCGCGGTACTTCGCTGACAGGCACATTCAGAACACCCTAACAGTACCTTACGCTCCCGATGCTAACGGCTTTGTCGAACGCGCCAACGGAAAAATCCTTCCATGTCTGCGAAAGGACGTCAACGGTGACATCAACCATTGGAGCGACTACCTCCAGGCAACCCCTTTCAAGTGAACCAGCAGCCGCACGCCGGACTCTAGACATCACCGTTCGAACTCCTGTTCAGCTTTGTCCCACGTCGACCAATGGAATTTTCCCCGCTTGCCGACGAGGTCGGTGACGTCCACGCGAACCTCGACGCTGCAAACGCGAAGTTCGCTTACTACATTCACGGCATGAAGCGTTCCTACGATGCAAAACATAGACCAACTCCATATACGAACGGCCTTCGTACCGCGAAACTTGGCCCGCTTTTCCACGGACCGTACATTCTCACTTAAGTCATCACCAACGTCGACAAGCAAATCTGCACCATTTCCGGGTTTACTCCGCAAGGCACACCGGATTGCCGCCAAGCCGCCGCCCGACAGCTCTTTTCTTTTCTTCTTTTTTTTTACGAACAACCAGTTATCGACATTGATTTCAACCAACTCGGCTTACACCGCGGCAGATCCTCCGATTACACGCAAAGATTTTGAGCGCGGTGTAAGCGAATACGCTGGCGACAGAGACCCGTAAAGAGAGCCTCCCGCCTCGACCGGATGGGAGCAGCTCGACTTCGACCCCCGATGCTGGATCCCGGCATGGAATGAAAAAGGAGGATAAAAACACGATGCGGCAGGAACGAAAACGGACGCGAATATAGGTTTCTTGTATCAAATTATTTCATAAAGTTTTCATTAAATTGTTTTGCAGTCTACAAAACCGTTCATTCCGTTATAACACTTTAAAAACACAGGCGAGCTGGTAGAGAACTTCCATAGTACCCGGAGACACGGAACGATAAAAATAACGGACAAGACAACAAGTCTCAAACAGAGCTTCTATACCCGTTTTCACGTCAAGAACCCTAGTAGAAAAGAAGTCAGACTCCTCGCGAACCATTACTAATTTCCACCTTTATGTGGAGAATGAAGATAAATGTAGGTGTATTCTAATATATATATTTATCAAGAAGTACACGTTCCACCGCCAAAATCATCGCTTTTTTCTCCGACAACCAAATATCGTAAGACTTCGCGTCGCGTATACGAAACGATGCTCAAAACTTTCTTTTTTTCTTGAGAAAACGGGTATAGTTTGTTTGGAACAACGAACGCTCTTATATATACGTCAAGCCCCTCACCACCAAAAAATAAACACTCCACTACACTCTAAAAAAAAACGGTATCATCATACGCCCTTTTGTCCCATATAATGTACCCCAAAATCTTAGGTCGTTGTACAGCGCACTATAGTCAAACAGACGGTTCCAAATTTTACGAGGAGCTTGATAACGGTGCGATATAACTTCTAAATAGCAAAGGTACGTATCAAAGGCCACATAAAGAAAACACTGAGGTTTTGCAGTAAAGCCAAAAAAAACACCGAATATTTTTTTGTAGTCAGTAAAACGTACAATAGCTATTTTGATAAGTTTTACAACATGGCTATCAAGCCTCTCGTGAAAGTACCGTCAGACCGACGTCATTGCGCTGTACGTCGAACTGAAGTTTTGGGGTGTCTTATATGGAGCAAAGGGTGTAAGAATGCACCTTTTTTTTTTTTAGAGTGCAAGACACTGAAAGCCGGATACTCAGACAGATCTAAAATGATTCATGGTCACACCAACCAGCCACCCTGACGACCTCGCTTGATGACTGACCAGCCACATGCGATAACAGGCAACTCCATCGCAACCCTTACTATAATGATACACGCGTGACGAGATGTCCCTACAGCGTGCAGTTCGCTTAACGAGTGTCAATGAAACGATCGTCTCGACAAAACGTGTGTCCGTGAAGCGTGTGCCCATGAAAAGTTGTCCACGATACGTAATTCTACGAAACGAGTTTCGACGAATTTAGAGGGTCCTGTACACCACTCCTGCCTGAAAAGTTACATCTGGGTTCTTGTGTTCTTTTCTGGCACCCCTGAGGACCACCAGAAAGGGGTTAACTTTTCTAATTTCTGCTGAGCTTTGAAAACTAAATTTACACCGAACCTCTTTGCCACTGATATAAAGTTATGAGAGATCCCATAGTAGTAAGGCACACACACAACATTCTTCACAACCGGCCGGTTTTTCCACAGGAGCAGGATTAATCCTTCAGCACCTTGAGCACAACTCTACCAATTATATCGTGGTGATGGCCCACTTCCAAGCGACATATTTTCTGCAACTCAACTGCGCGCCTCTCCAACCCAAAGCATACGGAATGTTTTACAGGCGTTATTCATCGCAGACGCAATTACACCACTCTTAACTATTTTCAAGTGACAGGTGTCAGCTGCCAACAGAGGCTATGCTGATTCTTTGCCGTACCTCCAGCACAGGCCCTTTTCCGTGTGCAACAGGAGGTCTATAAGTAATTAATTCGACTGTTCCGACCGTCGGGTTGTGCGGCAAGGACCGCACAACCGACGACAAGGACCGCACAACCGACGACAAGGACCGCACAACCGTGTCAACGTGAACATCAATCTCGTTTTAGAAAATCTCGGACAACACTGCAGCAATTCACGACCCGATACACAGTCCCTCTTTTGAATAAAAAGAGAACCATTAAAGTCTACGACAGTGGACTCTAAATAAAGCCAGAATGCTCATAACATTACATCAATCCCAGAGGCAGACTGCAACTTCACTAGATTAGCACCACACCACCTCCTGACCCAGCTCCGACTTACCCACAAGTCCTTGATGTCTACAGTTGTCACATCACACCTTCTCCCATAATGCGGATTCAATATTTCAATCAATTGCTCAGAGTGTTTGAGTGACAATGGATCGTCGCTCCAGTCCTGTCAGGCATTTCTGAATAAAAACTCTACACCTTCTGCGAAGCTCCATTTTCGTTCACAACCATTCAATTACACCAGGATGTGATTGTTAGAGTTGTGCTCAAGGTGTTAGGAATGTTTAATCCGGCTCCTGTGGAAAAACCGGTTGTAAAGAACGTTGTGTGTGTGCCTTACTACCTTGGAATGTCTCATAACTTTATATCAGTGGCCGAGGGGTTCGGTGCAAATTTAGTTTTAAAGCTCAGCACAAATTAGAAAGGTTAACCTCCTTTTCGGGTGGTCCTCAGGGGTGCCAGAAAAAACACGTGTACAACACGCGCCGGAACTATTGATGACGACCGCTTCAATTATCTCTCTAACAGTCTTATCTTTGTGCTAATCGAGATCAGTGCAAGAAGCAAATAATGGTTTGCACCCGCAGTCATGCGTGGCTTCAATTGACTTGGCAGAAAGAGATAGTGTACTTGCGGTTCATGGCGGGGTTACGGATTGGTTGAGATGTGGCGCGGTGACGCAGTGTGTACCTACGCTGAGGCTCTTGGATTAAATCAGTTGAAAGTAAAGCGCTCTGTGGTGTTCTTCCTCTGTCTATGTCTTAAAGCGCAATCATGTTTTCTCACGTACGATACCAACTCGCCCAACAATCAGCAATGGTAGGAGAGTTCTGAGGGAGACCATGCGTATTTTGACCTCTGGTAATTGTGTAAGCACACCATCCTTGGCATTGGACAGTGATATGAAGCGTTTCTTTTTTGTTTCTAAGGTCTTGTTTTGTTGGTTTACCAAGAATTGTAAGGGCTGCTGGAGCTGGAGTTGCCTGTTATCGCGTGTGGCTGGTCAGCCCTCAAGCGAGGTCATCAGGGTGGCTGGTTGGTGTGAATCATTTGGATCTGTCTGAATCATTAATCATATGGGTTCTGTCTGAGTGTCTTACCTGACACCGACCACCGCCCGGTCGGTGTCAGGGGCACGAAACGTGTATGGGTGCATGCCTTTCCTGAATACCTGCACACCGGGCGGAACTGTGCAATAAAAGCGCAATAAAAAAATACAAGGCACTCGGTGAGCTAGTGAAGAGGAGGTGCTTCTTCTTGGTGTTGAGGGTCTTAAGGTATATATTTATTTATCTTTTTTTTATTTATCTTTACTGCCAGCCGTAAGGCCAGGGCAGGAGTGGTACAAATAGCAAACATAAACAAAAGGTCATAATTACATACACACAAAAAACCATGAAAAAGGTATTAATTACATGCATACACAAACTCTAGTTCCTTTTCGAATGACATGAGATCTTCGGAATTGACAACACGTGCGGGTAGCTTGTTCCATTCATCTATACACCGAACAAAAAAGGAGTACTTAAAACGATCTGTTGAGCACCAATATGGTTGAATATAACGATTATGTTTTGTTCTATGCTGCATAGGTTCGGGAGTTGTTACGTATTTCGAAACATTTATTCTGCAACATCCATTCAAAATCTGAAAAAAAAAGTTTCATTCTGCTTATAGCCAACCTGGTTTGAACACTGCATAGGTTTGCTCGGGACCTGAGTGCGGAGACAGAGTCGGTTGATTTGTAGCTATTGAATATAAATCGCACTGCTTTGTTTTGTAGTCTTTCTAGAATATGAACATTTCTAGTGGTAAATGGCTCCCATACAGGGCTCGCATAGTCAATGGTTGGTAAAATCAGACATTTAAAAGCCATTAATTTTACTTCTGGACTCGCATGATCTAGCTTTCTTCTGATCATCCACAGTTTTTGAAATCCTTTTTGAAATACATGATCAATATGGGAGTTCCAGTTTAGATCGGAGCTAAAAAACACTCCCAGATATTTATACTCAATAACTTTATTAAAAAAAGGCCGTTTATGTTATAGTTAAATTCCAGAATTTGTTTTTTACGCGTTACATTCATATAGACAGTTTTCTTAATATTCAATTCCATCTGCCACTCAGTACACCATTTATCTATTTTGCTCAGATGCCTATTTAAGTTCTCTTGATCATGAACGGAGGAAATACTACAATATACTATGGTGTCATCTGCAAAGTGCTTTAAACTTATCGCAGGGTCGAATCCGTCACTCATGTCACTGATATACAATATAAAAAGGAGCGGTCCAAGCACAGAACCCTGCGGAACACCAGATAACACTGGCAATGAGTTGGTCCTTTCGCCCTGAAGATAAACAAACTGTTCTCTGTCCGATAAGTATGCCGCCAACCAATCTACAATTTGACTGTTCTTTAGAATGAGACTAAGTTTATGTAATAACTTCGGATGTGATACGCGATCGAAGGCTTTCGCGAAGTCTAAAAACACGACATCAGTTTGTCCCCCCTTATCTACATTTCTGCTAAGGTCATGAAAAACTTCAATCAGCTGCGTAGTTGTAGAATAACCCTGCCTAAAGCCGTACTGATTAGTGCCCAGAATGCTGTTGCTTTCTATAAAATCTATCAAATGTTTTGCTATTATATGTTCTAAAGTTTTGCAGCACGTACTAGTGAGTGATATTGGTCGATAGTTGCTCAGGGTGGTTTTTGCGCCTTGTTTGTGAATAGGAATTACTTTCCCGCACTTCCAGTCTCGTGGAATCATTCCTCTGCTAAGTGTAAGTTTAAAAATTATCACTAAATAATGGGAACACCATTCGGCATATCTTTGCAGAAACGAATTTGGAATCTCGTCTGGCGTTCGTTGTTCAAATAAACGAGAAACTGTGTTTGAGACTCTATTGTTTTGTCCGTTTTTTATCATTCCGTCTCCGTTTACTATGGAGTATATATTTACCGGAGTAAAAATGAAAGCGAAAAAGCATACGGACACCAGTGTATTTATTCATTTTTATGCATAATGTAGTAAGTGAGACTTATACAGAAGCAGAAGAAAAAAAAAACACCACTACTACGCTCACCACCTTCCCCCCCAAACACCACCTTCCCCCCCAAAACACTACCTTCCCCCCCAAAACACCACCTTCCCACCCCCCCCCCCAAAAAAAAAAAACGCGTGGTGCCGGCGGCGCGTTGCATTTATTGCGCGTGCGGCGGCGTGCTGGCTCTGGGGATTTCGGCGGCGGCGCAGGGCGGCGAGAGCAAACAGGCAGAGGCGGCGGTGAGGCGCGGCGGCGGCACAGGTCTAACCATGCGCAATCCAGAGACGGCACATCTTACCCAGTGTACGCAGCGTTGCTGGCACTGCTCCGGAACTCCGCTGTTTCTACGGATATATGTCTGGTGTTGAATGAAAGCCTGGTTTTGTAAAACTAAATAAGATGTATAAAGCTCAAACACCACACTTTGATGTTTGACACCACAGCGTGGTGACGCCAGAACGTGCCAAGATACCAGAACACGCCAAAACACCAGAACACTCCAAGACACCAAACACGCCAAGACACTCAGAACACTCCAAGACCCGTGTCTGAATTTCAACTCTGGTGTAAACGTCAGAAACACACCAAACCCGGTCTGGTGGATTTTTCAAAGGGCAAATATTTGTATTACTATTTCTAGCGAACTTGTTCTTCTCTTTATCAAAGGGAGCCAGCACATTACCTCTCACAACACACTTCTGAGTCCTGTCCACTGTTCACAACTCTGCGTCTTCGGGAACAATCAGCACAATGTTCTGTCACGGGCTGCATCAAATGCGAGTGGTATTTCAATTCAGAATCATTGGAAACAAAAACGGGAACACACAAAAAATGGGTATCTAGAAGGGTAAATTATAATTTTTTTATAATGAAACTATTCCGAAACCATTCTCCCACCAGTGATGTCGGTATGAGAAGTAATTAGTTGTAGGGGTTGGAGTTCCTATTTGCTGAACTAAATATAGTCGAAGAGAGGTAAGCCGGGTAACTTATTTCGATAACCAGTAGCGCTATGCCGTAGTCTTGTAATTTTAGCACAGGCTGTATTTTGGGATCAACAAAGCTCTCGATGGTGCGCCGAGGGTAAACGTGTGCCAGTGTAGAGGGTGTGGCACGAAGCGAACTTCCAGTTACAAATATTATTGTATTTGTATACATACTACACTTTCATGGTGGTACACTGACAACTTGGGAAATATTGAAAATTGAGATTGTACTGACTACAGTGGGGTTGAAGGCCTTTTTTCTTGCTGCACATGTAAGTCGCGTCCTAGGTTCGGTTATGAGAATGTGTTAACTATAGGCTTTTTTTTCTTTCTATGTCACTGCGTATCTTGCGGGTTTAAGCAAAGATTGGCTTACATAACACGAACTGATTGGTTGGGGTGTCGTGCTTTACAATTCTCTAGATGTATAACAAAAAATTAATCAGGATGAAATATTATAAAGCATAATGGGTGCCATATGGCAGAAATGTTATATACCTACAAATTCGAAGCACTTTGGTTCACAGTGCTCTTTTATACTCTGTTTCATACTAAGTGTGCAACGCTGTCAAAGCTACTGGCGCGAGCATGGGGCTTGATCTTCGCAGATAATTTGCACGTGTTCTCGCGCAAAGAAAACCATAGATAGAGCCACGCGCTCACGCCAGTAGCTTCGACAGCGTTGCACACTAACTATGAAACAGAGTATAGTATAATGGAAAAGCTACTTTCTTCCTTTTTCGTTGCACAGGAATCCAGCCCTTCCAACTCCTGTGATTGGACAGCAGAGACATAAAAAAATCAAGCTGCAAAAAATCAAGCTGAGTATTCTCGACATTCCAGCGTCACCTTATTAAAACAAAAAGCCGACCTTCCAGAACTTGCCTTAAGAAGCAAGCTTTCTTGCTTATGCCTTTTTCATCGCATTTACTATGCACCTTCTCTCAGTCAAGGCACGCTAACACAGTCGCATTTCATTTCACCTCGTCTTAATCACTCATGTAAGATTGACCGTTTCACCTGCCGCACTTCCTCTTTTTGTATTCCTTCTTCCCAAAACAGCAGTGTGGTGGAATTATCTGACTGAGCGCATCGTCACCGAGATTAACCCTGATAGTTTTCGTTCCCTTATCAGCAGCCATTTAGGTATTGCATGACTTACGATTTCTTGTATGTTTGCACTGCTGTGCAAGATTGTGTTTGATATCCGATTTCTTGTATGTTTGTACTGCTGTGCATGTTTTTATTTTATTATTTTTTGTGTGTTTCATATATGATGTACTTATCCCCTTATGTAATGTCCTTCCCAGAAGGACCTTTAAGGTATTTCAATAAATAAATAAATAAATACAAAAGGGAGTCACATCAAAATCTACACTCTCAAGGCTGGCAGAAAAGTTATAGACAACAAAGAGCGCAATAGAGGTATCCAGTGAAAGGCGTTACTGTGTCGCTTTAACAAGCAAAGACGAACACACAAATCGCAGCTTTGGTGCTGCCCTGAACCATGCTCAGCCAGTCGACCCACGAGTCACTGAACGCATCCACATGCTTGAAAGAGTGGGATAAGCTCAGTAAAGGAGCTTCAAAAATGCATCAAATTTTATATCCAGGATGTGCTGTTTGGAGGCGCAAAGAGCCTTCTTATATCCGGCCGTGCATTCTTTCTAACAAAAAGGACGTCAAAAATCGTGTCCAAACAGCAATAAGAAAGGCACGATTCACTGCCGAAGACCACAGAAGTGTCTTGGCCTTCCTGGAGGACTTTAAAAAGAGGGAGCCCACAGCCAACATATTCTTCCGGCCCTTTCAAGCGCGCAAGGGCATGTCACAGGACAACTTGAACGAGTCTTAAGAAGAGGATGACCAAGTACGAACACTGGCAAGAGGATGCAAAGATACACTGATATTTTGCTATCAGTCTCCTTTCATGCTATATATGCTTGAGAAGTGTGCGAGCACGTGATCTGCCTCGACGCAACCTACAAAACTACAGATTATGCATTGCCATTGTTTCTACTGGTTGTCCCCACTCCTACGGCCTGTGTGACTGTGGGGGCATTTATAGTACAGTTCGAAACTGAAGAGCAGATCGAGGAAGCACTGAACATCTTCAAGCAGTGGTGCCCGGTGCTCAATCCAAAGTACTGGATCACTGACTGCAGCCTCGCAGAAATTAATGCCATCAAAGCAGCCTTTCCTGAAGGCCTCATTGCTGTATGTGACTTTCATCGGAAGCAAACCTGGGAGATGTGGAGCAACCGCAAGGAGAGCAATGTCGACAAGGCGAAAGTGCTGCCGTTGCAGCGCAAGATCGCTTTAGCTGTTACCTAGGACGAGTAGGAAGCCGCTCTGCACGAGCTGCAATCCTCCTTCTGCTCGGGAAAAGCGAGCAGCTTCAGCGCAACTTCTGTCGCCAGTGGCTGCTGCTCAAAGAATCTTGGGTGGTGTGCTACACGACAGATCTTCAGATCACAACCAACAATAGAACCGAAGCTCAGAATCGAAAACTGAAGGAATGTTAACTAAGAACTGCCCTGAACGCCGAAACTTAACAGGTCTTGCTCAAGTCCTACTTTGTCAATTTTTTTCCAGACTTCGAGAATGAATTTTTTTAACCAATGTCACCTCCACCTCTAACTACCGCATGTTTAATTTCTATGTGCCTTCATATTTGCATAACCGACCAGCAGCAGTGATTAATCATGTCACACAAAGGCTCCAGCACGCTATCGAGTTTTCGCCGAATGATGTGAGTGTGACTAACGAGGATGGCAAATTCTTTGTGAGATCCCAAACTTCACAGAACTGAGTTACACAGTGAACTTTACTGTGCCTTCATGCAGGTGTAAAGATTTCATCCAGCACCAACTGCCATGCAAGCATTTATGTGCGGTTTTTAGTTTTCAGAAAGGTTCGGACTTTAACAGGCCACCAGAAAGCTACAGAAACGGCCCTCTTTTGACATCAAATATTCATGTGGCCACAAAACAGCAGTGGAAGTGGCCACTGCACCTAGCCACAGCGCAGAAGTGGACCAAGATGGCAGCAATCAAAATGATCCTCCCCCAGACGCTGGGCTAGGAAGCTTCAACAATCTTCCAAGACACCAAAAGCAGGGCATGGGACACCGAAGAAGCAAGCTAGTAGATCCGGAGCGCTTTTCAAAATCCGCGAGGGAGGCCAAATTCCGCTCCGTACGATCCGCTCCTAATTGACAAGTAGAAGATGGACTCGCATTTTTGAAGCGACCCACCAATTCGCTCGAAACGGTCGGCTATTCAAAGTGGCCGCTGCTCGAACTTGGCAAGCCCACCAACGCCTCAGCCGACTGAGCTTTCCGACAACCAGTCACAACTGTCACTGTTTAGCTGCAGAAATAACACGCTACACTGGCCGGGCGAAAATGTCCGTACGGTGGAGCCCGTATCACAAAAAGGCTTGAGGTACACCTAAGCACTTCTTATGAGTTGTGAATGCGAAAGCATGCGTGCCGTACTTGCGCTCCCGTGTTTCGTTTGCGACGTATTTGCATCGGCCGTGGGCGCTCTCCCAACTTTCCTCGCAGCTCTGACCTTGGACGCTCCGTGTTACAGCAACACGTCCTAGAAGAGAAAGCCGTAAGCGCTCTGAGTGATTACCTCACAATGTCGGAGAAGGAAGGCCATGGCGCAACTACGTGAGAAAATATGGTGTATCTGCGTGAAAAAAATGTTTATTGTCAAGAGGCGCGGTGGTGTTCGTGTGCCTTTATTCTACATTAATATACGTTTTAAAATCGCAGTCTTGTACAATTTATTACATATATTATGAAAACGTAATATTCAACGCGTTACCAAAATTGAAAGAACGAAATTTATATTTTGATTATCCCCGTAACCGCGGGACTATGTGCAGTCCCACAGCTCCCCACACCTTTCGAATGAACCGGCTTCGGTGCGACATTTTTTTCCCTCATACAGGCTCCGATTATGGTAAATTTACGTTGTGTGTGAGCTGCTGACTGTCTGAAAAGGAACACTGAGACATTTCAGAAGGGAAGGGAACCGAAAAATCCAGTCATCGCCGCAGGGAGTGCACACAAACAAGAGATGGGTCGGCAACGTTACGCCTTTCGTCTTACAACGCTCCCGCTGCTGTCGTGTGTGGTTCTTTTGATACTTTCCTTCTTCCCGTCATTTTTCTGAAGTCACTGCAGTCTCGGGTAGTTCTTTAGTGTTTGCTTGATACTACGACATTCACGTGGATTCGCGGAACAAGTACTACTACGGTTTGCGTGACGTGTGGCAACTAGCCAACTTTGAAACTGGTCGACTATCGATAGACCTCTCTCAAGACAGAAAGACTTCTTCGTGTTCGTGTTGAAATGTTTTCGTGACAGATATTGCGGGATGAATGGATGCGATCGACAGGTGAGAAACAACTTATTTACGGGCTTTGTTGGTCATGTAGGACGCAAATAAAGTGCTGCAGTCGTGTATTTGTTTTAATATCCTGATAGAATGGAATCTTGTTCTTCATCGTTATCCGTGTGCAGTTGCGTCGACATTTGTAAATATGCTTGGTACTATTCTAGTTTTCACTGGAAGGTGAATAACAAGGTTCTGTGATTATAGAAAGTGCGTTGTTTGTGCTTATCTGTTTATTTATACTAATGCTAGTTTATTGCCTCTACCGGGTTTGTACTAGAACCTTCACTATATTGAGGTAATAGTATTATTGTATACAAAATAAGTTATATTTTGTTCTAAGGCAGCTCGAGCCGATATTGAGAAGTAAATTAGTTGACTGTAAATAGTAAGTTTAGTACCCTTGCCACACGGAATAGTTCATATATTTTCATTAAATTATATGGTATCTAATCAGCTCACGGACTTGAGTGATTATACAAGCGTCGCAAGTGATTTGTCGAACCCATAATGTCATCTGATCGAAATTACATTACTTTTGCCATGTGGCTGGGGTCTAACGGACGAATTCAGTGACTGCACGCGCAAACATCGCTTACATGATCGTGACACTTGTCTAGCCGTGTCCGCGTTGAGTACATCTACCTGATTTTTAACTGTGATCTACTTTTCTGTGTCCAATCACTGCGTGTCTAGCCATTGTGTCGAAGTATTTCTTTATACAATATGCATTCCTACAGCAATAATTGCGTGACTGAATGTTTTCTCTTATACGCATACCTCGTGCCATCTCGTACCGATTATTTAGCGGTGTAATGTTTTGCCCGTGTAATAAAATGTTTTCTAGGCGCGTTGCTATGTGCAGCCTTCATTTAAGCTAATAAGACACGCTTATGTGACTAAAAGCGCCTAACGACGGTCGATCCACGCGCCTTGCCTTCGCTTCGACGCGCGCCCCCGATGGCCATTCTTTTCGACGTCACGAGAAGAGTGCGACGGCCTTATATTCTAGTACGTGTTGGCTACAGGCGCGCTCACGGCGCGGACACGCAGCGCCATGAGGCGGCGGTCGTTGAAACTGACGCGCAGCGGCCAATGGGAGCCTCGTCGACGCGCGCCAGCGAATGGAACCGAGGTCGAAATCCATCTGCTCTACTTCGCTCCTTTGGGATTGGGTAAGCTAGGTGCCGTTGTCTAGGCTTTTCGCGTGGTTTCATAGCTGGCAGCTGGCTTCACTTGGAGAAAGAATCTAAGGTGCCGTTTGGCGCGATTCAAACTGATGACATCGGCTCGCTCCATGGGGCAGTTAATGCATTCGCATTAATAACGAGGAAGACGTCCGGGTTCGCCACCGTCACATACCTTTCGGCCGCCTCGAAGCGGCGGGGCACGAACAGTGATCGCCGTTGGTGGAGTTCAGATTGCTGGTAAAACTTTAATAAACACAAAGAGATAACAAACCATCACTTGCACGGTCGTTGCCTAATCTGTTTTTGTATTATTGCACCAGAACACGCCGGCGACATGCAGTGTAAAAGGTAAACAATCATTGGCTGCAAAAATAAACAGGCCTAACCTTGCGTCTGCCTCCGGATTTTCTGTCGTTATTTTTCTCGCTCTTCCTCTCACGATCACAGATGTCAGCGCTTGCGATTCACCACGCTCCAGTCTCGGCTTTGTATCCGTGATCACGGCCGGACTGGAAGCGCGCGCTCTCTTTCTCAAAGAAAACGCGTGCTTCCAGTCCTGCCGTGCCCTGCTCTACGTGAGGCACAAGCGTTCGAGCCGTAACAATCCCGCGTAAACAACCGACGCATCCGAACAGATCGAACTCGAAGGCCCGACCGGTCCAGCGACCTCGCCAACCTCGCCGCGCATGCGTGCTGCCGAGAACTTAAAAGAAATCACGTACGCGCATCTCTCAATTTCGCCAAGATCTGCGGGATTCCAGGGAGCGGTTGTGGCACGATTTGGGAGGATTCAGAAGCCAGCGCTGCCAGTTGGCTGTCAGATATCTGCGAGCGGAAGATGACCTACTTGAGCCAGTGTTGCGAGCGGAAAATGCGCGCTCCAAATGAAGCCCTTTAGACCCGTTGCATTAGGGCAGCGGGCGCGAGCGCGTCCGGAAGACTTACGCAAGACGCGACCATGTTGTGCTGGCTGCACCATCCGTGTGGCGCTGTAACGTTCGATTTTGCATGTCTCGCATTCGAATACAAGCCTCTGTCAGCATATGTAAATGCGCGGTAACAAAACGTCTGAAAAAAAAAGAATTATGCAGCTCGTGGCACGCAGCGCCCCATTAAACATTCCTTTCATCGTTACTCTCTTTCATAGCTTCCGCGACCACGTATGTTTCACTTTACGTGATAGCGAAGCCGAAGCTTTCGCAAAAGCACGTCCTCCGGAACGATGCTCGGACTGCACGAGCGCGCGTGCTTGGCAGGGACGCTGAAATCTCGCAGCTCGCTCTTGCATCCTCTGCTACGCTGGTGCTTAGAATGGAACGGAGTATGAAAAAATTGCGTTGGCTTAGCTCGGCTATGCCAGGATATACGTAGCGTGAGCTAATGCGCACAAAATGAGAGGCGCTATCAAGCAGCTCCGGTGCAGCGTCAGACATGGCTACTGCGCAACGGAGGCGCACAGTTGGGCACACGGCGGCGCCAGTGCGTCTGCCGCGGCTATGATGTCACTCCTCTGGATTGCGCAGACCGGCGAGGCGGGTGAGGCAGAGTCGTATCTGTAGAGAGGTTGGCCATTCGTGGGGAAGTATTAGCCCCGAGAACATGGCGTGGCGCCACCTGACGGGCCTATCGTCGTGACGTAGGATGAGGGATCACGTGACCGTTTCCTGCACTCTGCGTCAAGAATGGAGTGTCTCTGTCTTCACTTTTTTAATACTACGGGTGTTTAAGGCTTCTTTTAACCCAATGTTTCGTTTCACTACTCGACCCAGTCGAGTTCCTAAATCGGCTACCGTACGAATGCTTCCGGGGAGCCGGTTAGCCGGTTGCAGGCGAGCAGGGAAACGGTCGCTGCACGGAAGCGCGGCGGCGTGGACTGGCGCGACGGAGGGTACGAGTCAACCTGTCGTTTTCGGCGGCTGTCTCGCGTATCACAATGAATGCTTACGAAGTGCGACCTACCGGTGAACGTAGGCGAATTTTTTTTTTAAACTTCTATTCGACCGGGCACTTCGTTACAACTGTGTACCACTTTTCAGTTGTGCTGTCTGTAAGCAGCATCAATGCGTTCGTGGACAAGGCCCACTAAATGTCCCGCCTGTTGCTTGAGGGCGAAAGTGTTCTTGAAGCGGGACACGTGTTTTGTAGAATCAAGAAGCTGGATAAAGATTGCTACACGTTCATTGGATTCGTACTCCAAACGTCGGCACTCACTTCGTATATCGCACGAGCTGGATGGAAGAAACGTCGGTGTCATATCGAGCTCCTGCAAAGCATGGGTGAAGGAACATGCCGTGTATCATTACTTGGTTAGGTTGTATGTACCCACCGGCCAGCGTGCTGTGAAATCGATCGAGCTCGCGGCCAGAGCCGGGAGCGAAACAACTGGAGCACTCAGACAGTTGCGTCTGATTGCGTTTGACTGCGTTTCGGCTGCGAGAAACCAGGACATTCCTGCTGCTTATATCGCGTGCAAACATGATTCCTTGAATTGGATTTCACGCTTCATACGAAGCGCAGATGTGCCGGTGTCTCGCTTTCGGTTCTCAACACAACGCAGTTAAACGCACTCATGAACGCGTTTCTCAACCGGCCTTTAGAGATTGCGATTTGCGATGAACGGTGAAGTGAAGCGCCTTTTTCCAAATATAATCGTTCGTCTCCCGTTGTTATCGTAGCTCAGGAATAAAGAAAACAAATTCTCGTGGCTCAGTGCACGGTGGCTCAGTGGTAACATGCTCGCTTCCCAAGTCGCGAGTCGCAAAATCAATACAATATAACTAATTTTTTTTTTTTTTACGTTTTTGAAGCACAGGTTTTGTAACTTTTTTGCGATGTCGGAATTTTCGAGCGACGAATATTAAAGCTTGTTGACAACATTTAATTTCATAAACTAATATCAGACCATTCAAAGGCCAATGAGAGTTCGTGTACAGCATCGCTGTTTTTCTTTTTGTAAAGAAAGATTATGCAAATATTCCTGTAGCTAGGTGTATTAGAGTTGTAGAATTGTTTTATTTGGGCTCCTACAAGATAAGCAGATAGGTTACAAAAATAAAAATATTACTTGCTAATACGAGTGCAGCTACTTGCTTCAGCAATCTTTAAAGTAAAATAAATAAAGCCACGTAACATTCTCACATTTATGCAGCTGCTGATTGCTTAAATACCACTAAGCTGTGAGTGATGTTTGCATAAAAATAGTCAGTGGAATTTTATGGCTTGTTACCCTCTGTAAATTACTGTTTCAAGTCTATTAGCACTCAGCTCTACTTGCATTGAGTGACGCCAACTTGTACATACATTTTTAACCCCATTATTCAAATAATATTGAAGCTGTATGAGAAAGGTACTGCCACGCAGGGTGAGACTGTTCACATTTTATGAATCATATTGGAATGCTTCTCCTTGGGGTAAATGTGGAAGCTGATATTTGGGTCGGTCGCGTAACTGCGGCATTGCGGCCCCGAACAGTACTCGACAGCTGCCGAAGCCGATCCACGCCTGTACTGATCAAGCTTCAAACACAGAAAAAATGCGAAAGTACCGATTGAAGGGCTTCCGAAGGCCCCGACCAAAGCAAGGCGGAATAGCTGGCCTTATCACGTGATCCTCCATCCTACGTCACGCTCGAGCGATCGCAGCGCTCCAATCGGTCCCGCTCGGGGCCAATAGGAGACAAATGAGGAGGCGCCATTGGCCGAAAGCGGGCTGGGCGTGTTCCAGGGCGTCTTCACAAATTCGAATGTGACAAACCAGAAGCCGGAAATTATACCCTGGCGGTGGTCGCGAGAAACAAACCTGATAACTGCACCGGAGTAGCTCTCGGTGACTGAAAATATGGTACACATGATGTTTCAATCACGCTCATCCAAAATGATGGTGGAAGAGTGCGACTAGCGGAACGATCGACATAATCCGTCCGCCAAGCGGCGAAGGCCGGGAATCTGCCGTCCGAGCGGTCACACTCTGTCCGAGCAAAACAGAGTTATAATAATAATAATAATAATAATAATAATAATAATAGCTTTTATTTACCATGTATAAGCATGGTGGGGACTGAGAAAAAGGCTGTCCAAGCAGCTTGACTGGTCCTGAGCCCCCCTCAGGTACATCCAGTGGCGAGAAAGACATTTAAAAGGAACACAAGAAATTATATAATAATACAAGGTACTTTCATCATATTCGTTTCTTACATCTTTCTTCATGATCATGATCAAAACAACACGTGCACCCTATTTTCAACCACAAAGTGTTACTACACTTCACACTTACGTGCTTATTAAAACCATATACGAACATATACCTTTGATCAGAACTGTTTCTCGCTACCACCGCTAGGGGATTCTTTGCGGCTTCTGGTTGGTCAAGAGAGCATGCCAAGCCCTCTTTCCGAGTCTGACGCACGCACTGGCTCTGCCCGCGCCTCCCATTGACCAAACTCTCTGTATACACGGCTCTGGGGTGAGGCGGGCGCGGCGGCGGCGGAGCGCGCGGCGGCGGCTTCGCGTGGCTCTACAATGAGCCGTGCTCATTATGCGAGCCGTGCTCATTATGCAAAGCGCACGGCGGCGGCGGCCGAGCCACCGCCGCCGCGCGGGGCTTGCGCGTGGCGCGTGGCTGCGCGTGGCGCGTGGCTCTCATAGTGAGCACGGCTCATTATGAGAGCCACGCGAAACTGTTCAACCTCGGCCAGTGTAGCTAACGCTACAAAACTGTACTGCGGAAGCGTATTGACTCATGTCTAATGGTACGTTTACACTTGCGGATCCGCTGGCGAATCCGCCCAGCTTTTGCCGCTGGAGCGAAACGCTGGGCGGAAAACGCGGCGGCGAGCCGTTTAGGTCCGGACCTATTTCTGCCGCCGAACGAGGCGTTTCGCTGACCGGAAGTGACATTCTTGCGCAGCGCGACGCTGCCTACGTCATGAGTATGCGTTCTGTTGCGTTAATTGAACGTCAAAGACTTACGGTAAGAAACAGAATGGATTTACTATTTACATGACGAAGTTAATCTGCTGGTGTCGGTGATCGCAGTCGTTCCGTACGTCTTCTTCTTCGATCTGCCCCGAGCCAAACCGTTGCTTCGTCTTCCTCGTTTTCGTCAACCGCATATTTACACGAGCACTGTACGGCTGTTTCGCGTGAGTAGGAGGTGCCAAAATTACAATTCACAACACGTTCTTCCGGGAGCAGCAACGCCCGGGAGAGACAGCCGAGGTGGGAACTCTCGCGCCTTCTCGTCATATTTGACCGGATGTTACGAGAACAGCTGCCGCAGCCGCCGCCGCCGCCGCCGCTCGAAGGAAATAGATGTAAACGCAACCCGCTCGTCGCCGCCGCCGCCGGGAGCGGATCCGCTCCCGCGGCAGCGGATTTCTTCTCAGGTGTAAACGTACCATAAAACGCACGCCAAATATTACATTTTGCTCACCTTGAGCGCTGCTCAAAGCTTGAGAGCTACGGGCCTTTGGAGCGCTCGAGATCTGCAACAGGAATTCACCATCAGCAGTAGTTCTCGCCCTCACCGTGGTCGCGGCGCTGGCGCTCCTATTGCGCGCGGGTTAGAAACTTAGAATCCCGGCAGATGGAGGCACCCAGCGCGGGTTGGGCGGTTTTACAAAGCCCGCTGCAGACGCTGACGTCTTCCGCCGCTCCGGCGCCACCCGTCCTGTCGCGATGTGAAATGTTTTGTCTTTTTCTTTGTTTCGCTTCAACTCCTTCCGCCCGCCGGAAGGAGCGCTTGAGGAGGTGCGCTTTGTTGGGATACAAGGGCGCATCATCGCGAGTCTCGTGAAGAAGTATTCTTTACGGTGTGCACTGTTCGTTTTAAGCATTCGCGACAACTTCGTGCAGTATGGAGTGAGCGTCTGCATCGTTGTTTATTCAAGTGTGAATTATTATTCCGACACGCACGGGCATGGGCGTGTATCTCGGTTCTGCATAGAAAATTGAGAACTACGACTGCTTGCTCGACAGTTCGTTGCCGATTATAGATTTATTATCGTCGTTCACACGAGTAATTTAACCTAAGATAACTGCCTGGTAGATAATTCTTTTTCTGGAAGAAGGAGCAATTGAAGAAATTCGTGCGTACCATATTATTGTATATTATTATTTTTATCGCGTGTCTCATTTTTTCTTGCACCGCAGACACCAGTTAAAACCGGAACGGTCTAATTTACCGACTTTGTGCCTCGTAAAATGTTATACTTCATGGATCCTGACATAAAATCGTTATCGCGGTAAGACGCTTCGGGTATTCTTGTTGCTAAGACGATGTGTACTTGTGCTCAAACTCGTCAATGTGTTTCATGCAAATATTTACGAACTTTTCTACAAATTGTACAAAGTTGTGTTTTCTATTAAAATCGTTTATAAATTTTTGATGGGAGGGTGATAATTTTTAACGTGTTCAATAATCTGAATGAATAAACCACCTAATTGTGTAAGTGCACGTGCTTTTACTTTCGATATTTAAAGAATTAATTTATCATTATTGATAGCCTAATTCGGATAACTAAGCGATACTTCAAGAGGGGAGTGCGCGGCCACGGAACTTAATTAAACGGCCTACATTTCTTCAAGATTTTTTTTTTAGATACACAAAATGTGGCGCTTAATGTCTTCGAGTGACGGAGGTTGCTTCCCAGCCAGCACGCGCATGCACGCTTATCATACATTTTCTAATTACTTAAATTTGGACCCCCTGTTATGTAATCGTACAATTATAATCTCGCTAAAATAACAAAGTCACGCTGCAATTGATGACCAGGATGTGCACCGGCGCGAGCTGTACCGGTTGATAAATAATAAGATATAGGAATCATGACTAATATCTTAATACTATTGGAACTAGTAAGAAAATCCTTTCTCCGGCACGCGAAATATTTTCGGGTGCAACCAGTATTCCGAGAAGGCCCACTGTCCCCTCTTCAGCGACTAACGATGTGTCGGACACCAGGTTAGAAAGCCGATTTGTTATCAGCAATATCAAGTGAAAGTAAAAAGATCGTTTGATATCTCTTTTGAATGAAATCTTGGAAATTATCGTCTACAATTATTTTATTACATCCTCAATCGAAATAACTGTTATATCCTATCAAGCAAATGTAGCAACTTTTAAACCCAATTGCAAACAAGTCAGCGTTTCGAGCGTACTCGAGCACGAAAGCGTGTATGCATACTCTTTTACAGAACTCCAGGCTACAACTTGAACAAACAATTAACCAGCGACGATTGAGCTCGTTTGCCAGAAGACGATGAAGCGGCCTGGCGACGTCCTTCAGTTGTCGCCCACTTTGTCTTGAATCGAGGAGTCGTAACTGCTGCCAGTAGAAGTTCACGGTCCTAGAAGAGCTGGTCAAACCTAAAGCATAACGTAAAAATGCACGTTCATTGAAATGTGAAAAAAAAACGATCTGTATTTTCGTTCTTTTGATCAAGCAGAGTTAAAGCGCATATGAGCTATGAGTTATGAACACTTGGATATCTCTCATTCGGTTCAAATCACAAATCACAGTTTATGTAAACCTCTAACAAAGTGCAAAGTTTATCTATACCGGTTGTAAATGCCGCTCAAAAGCAGATTTATTAGAGGTGAGCAGAATCCAGACACCCGCCATAAACGGATGCTCCAGGCGAAGCAGTAACAAGTTGATTGTGGGAGCAGGTACCCATGAACATATTTCGTTTCGCTAGATGATGTCGATAGCAGAAGCCAAGGCTTCCTGCAAAACAATGCAAAAAAAAAAGCTTCAGTGTTTACCTTGCAATCTCCTGCAAAATTGCTGCAAGCCTGCACTCGAGAAACGCAGTTCTGATGGCAACTCCCTGTTCCCAAGCTCCGTCTGTTTTCTAGACAGCCGATTCCCAATATACCTAGACGGTGCCCCTGCGGAGGCGCTGCACGCATTGAAACAGGGCTATTGAAGGTATTGTGATTTACACTTATGGTCGTACAAAATATGTTGTGCACGCTCAAGCAAACAAAGACTAGTCCGATGGGTCAAATAAAGTTGCACTTTCGTGTTGCAAGTAAGTACGACAGCTTTGTTGCTCCTACCTCGCAGTACTCATTTATGAATTTAAAGATCCTGGGGCGCTGGAAGGTGGCGCTTGCAGAGCCCTGCAAAGACCGTCTAGGTCCTTTCCTTCAGCGTCAAATGAGAGGATGCAGTCCAGAGTATCAAAGAAGGAGTTCCACCGAGGAGTGTCCGCCCGCAATACTTGGCGGTTGTCTCCGAAGCGACATGAGGATTGGCCCTGTTTATTCCACAGCGCGTGGCATGTTTTCAAGACGGACTTGAGAGGCCGCGTGAGCAGTTCGTGATGCTCTGCCTCAGTTACATCAGCAGTTGCCACCAAATTCAAGCTGTGCGCCGAACACCGGTGATATGGAGGAAGGCGGGTTTTCCTTTCAACCGCGTTGTTCAGGAGATGTGTCACCTCCATTACCTCCAAGATGCTCGCTTCATCGCCAGCGTCCGTATCACGTGGTTCGCCCAAGGGTCTGCATACAAACACAAGAAATATTGAAGCGGAAGAGGTCGTCAAATTAAAAAATGCTGTGAGTGTTCGGATTGAGGCCACCTGAAACACATACATGTGGCTGTTGTTTTTTTCTGTTTAGCTTAGCAGATTTGTTTAACAAAAGTCGTGAAAGCTACGCTAATGAAGTTTGTGCAGGTAAGTTATACGGCCAGGGGTCATAGTGTAGGATCTAATCGTAACGATCAGTCGGCGAATGAACTACAGTGTGTTAATTAACGCTTTAATTATTGCCAATAAGCATATGGTTTCAAATAAAAACTTGCTCAGCGTCACAGAAAATCACAAAATCAGTCAAACTTTGAGAGACTTAGAGAACGTGGGAAGCACGCTGGAGTGCTAAAGTTACCACTTGTGGAGCATGGAGCAAGGCTACCGGTGTGATAATGCGCCCGTCCGGACAAATTAGCAAACAAATTAAAAGGACACAGAAATTTTTTATTATAAATATTTAAAGGGCATAGATGGGACACGTATTATTTAACAATTTTCCGACGAAATAAAAAAAGAGAGCAGTATTCACGCCGTTAGACGCAATTTTGGTGGAGGTCACCGCACGCTCTAAGCCCCGCCACAGATCAGTGGCCCCGCCCATTACTACTAGATTGGCTTGGCTGTTCGGCTGAACACGCTAACAAGCCTAGTTTCTCCTTTTCGCGACATCCGGTGCGTGCAGTCTGGTGTATGACACTGCCTGCTAATCGTGTGAGCAGAAACACGACATCCTCCGGTATCGTCTGCTATTTCACCACCGTCTATCGTCGTCTGCAATGCCTGTCTTCTTCAACGCTCAGAAGACGCGACCGCGAAAGTGGAGTCGATGTGCCATAATAAGCGACCGAGAGGACAAAAAATCAACAAAATGGATATAATTAGAAAAACCAAGACTGCAGGTAACAACACACGCACTCAAAGTCTAAACATAGTTTGTTGAGACGCCCGATTGCCTCTAGCCAAATGGCTCGCTTTGAATCATGTTTAATATACACCAGCTCGTTTGCGCCCTTACATTTATTTCAAAATGAATATGCAGCCCTTTAACTTTACTGTTCTTGTTATTATTTTGCCATGACATCCGCGAGCAAGGTGGGTTTAGCGTCATGACGCACACATTAAATCGCATAAAAAAAATACTAGCTTCGATAGGCCAGGTGAAACGCAAAATCTTAGAGTAGCTCAACCAGCGTAGCTTGTATGAGCTACAGCCGCCAGCGCTGGCATCCACGTTTGTCATCGTTTGAAGCCGAAGCGAAAGGCAACCTCGGGATATTTTTAAAAACAATGAATCTACCTAGATTATTTGTTTCGCAAACATAAAGATATTGTCGATATAAATACTATTACGGCAAGGAGAAACAATTTTACAACGAACATTTCAGACGTCAATCATCTCTCCAACGAGAGCTGAGAAAAATGTGCTTCGCTTGGTAAGCACCGGGCGTGGCCCAGAGCAGGGCAACCTCCCACCCCTCCATAAATTGCGTCTAGCGCCGTAAATATTGCTCAAATAAAAAACGTTTTTCGTGCAAACCATTTAAAAAAAATTGTTTCCCATTTAGGACACTTTAAATATCTTTTAATTTTTCGTTTTAGTGTTTTTTATACGGTGTATTCACACGGCGGACATGTCCCTGGACAAGTTTCTACAAAAATCGGTGACTTCAGCACTTTTGCTCTGCAAAATCACACCATGTTCCAGGCTGAAAAAAAGCATGTTAAACTCAAGAGCTGGTCCGAGGACCACAAAAACATGCACCGGAACGAATCCGCGAACCTGTTGATATGTTGCGAATCACTTGCGCAGGCGTCATATAAAGGGGTCCATGGACCTAACGTACCACGATTATCGAGATTTTAAACCCGTTCAATTGACGCTTTTCTCTTGATCCGGCGAGGGCCGTGCCAAGTCCGCGGGCTCGGCTAACTCGGAAGGCATCAATCGCGCCAAACTGATCGCAAGACACCTGGCTACACAAGTCGTCTTTTACTTTTTCTACGAACCACTTTCAGCGGTTGTTTATGTAGCTACCCTAGTTACACGAGCGCTGTCAAATTTCATTGAGCCAAGGATCGGTAGTTCACTCAATCGCGATCGGCAGGAAATACGCGGCGGCGCCAACTGTCATTGAGCCGCTAATTCGATCATTGAGTTGGACTGAGCTGGCCTACCTCAATTAACCGGCAGGGGTTCGCCCCAATAGAAAGCTAAAGATGGTGGCGTCCGCCGCGACTTTCCGCCGATGGCCATCGCCAGCGAAGCATTTCCTATTGCAGAAGATCAGGGAAGCGGTATGATTCGAACCCAGAGCTGCCCGATAAAACAGTCACGGCACGTCACGGAAGCTCACGCTCGGCGAGCGTCAGCCATGGTGATGTCGGTGCCGATAAGACTTTCGTTATGTCTGCCTTGCTTGAATTCGTGTGAAACGTTCTGATTATCATTTGTAAAAATAAAAAAGGAGTTGATTATATTTTGTGTTAAACGTTTATAATGAATGAAAAGTGTGCAAATAATCCATTTGCATCATTTAAAAAATAATAATGTGACATCAGTTTTTGTTTTTGTCTAGGTTTCAACTGGGTTCGAAAGTCGGGGTTGTTAGGGTTATGTACCGTGCAGCATCCTACACAGTAACACCGGTCAACTGAGTTGAGCTCCATGACAGTTGGGAGATGCCAACGATCGTTGGCTCAATGGTTGTTCAAACGGCCTGTTAACGAGGGGTATTACTTGACTGTGCTTTGCATGTAACGGTTTAAACTAGTTGACACCTTATTGTACCGAAAGTCTTTATACGTTACTTCTTTTAATTACTGTTCTTTGTCCCTGCCACATGTAAAGAAACTTTAAAAATCACCGACGCTTCACCCCCTTTTTTATTGCAAAATTCAGACATATGTCTTAGCATTTCAATTACGGGAACCCATTTCGTCGAAAAGAAACACCAATTAAAATGTAATAAATGCAGAAGGCAAAAGTAGTTATCTAAAAGCCCCAAGCAATATCATAAATCGTATGTATGCAAACTTATAGCCGGATTTAACAGCTCAGGTGTCAATACAACTTCGCGAAATTGTGTGGTCATTTATGGCTATGAAAACTAGTGATGAAACGTGGAATATACATTTTATTTGTGAAAAAAAGATTAACGTGCTAAAATTTCTCTTCCTATTTAAGATTTTTCAGAGGATTATTTATCTCACGTTCTGGAAGTAATTGTTCTTTGATTTGACTAAGTATAAATTAAACAGGCAAATGCTAACTCCGAAAAATGTTTAATGTGTTCAAGAATGGAAATCTGCGAAAGGTGGTTGACTTTGTAAATCGATAATTTCTTTTCCTAAACATCTTTATCACCCGCGGAGCATTAGGATTTAGGCGCAATCGAATACATAGCTATTTATTCTCGGATGTTCTAGGTGACATTCAATTAGTTACACACTTCTATGTGACACCAAATAAAACGTCTTCCATTTAATTTTGAGATGTGGTCACACAATTATTTGAATATTACCAACCACATTATCAAAAAATTTTGCCGTGAAGCTTTCGGTAATTTTATTTAATGCATCGCTCCGCAATTAACACTTAGAGGCTGAGAATTTGTCTCCAAATTTCTTTCTTTTTGGGTACCTTCAGATATAACTATGTTATGAGTGAGTATAGAGCATAAAAAGTTGGTTATTATTAATGTATGTTCTTTTGCGTACACGACCGTATCTAAAAACGAATTCTCAACTTATGTATTTCAGGCACGTATTTTTTAAGCAATTTTATATATATACTATATATATACACACACTTTCCGTCTGATTCAATGTTGTCACCAATAAAAAGGCAGATGAATGTTGAACCAAAAGTGAAAGTTTCATGCGTGAAATCGTGCCCGAGAGAAGAGAGGAAGGTTCCACGCACCTTGCGTCGGCGACGGAAGGGTGACTGACCCGAAGCAGAGCGTTATCGTTACATTCATGCACGCAGCACGTCGAGCAATGTCCTGAAGAAAGAACACTCCCATGAGAGCCAAAGAATGGCCTGGGATTTCTTAGGAGAGTACAGAAATATAATGCCAAGGACCCATGGTCCGAGCGGGATTCGCATCCCATTTCCTCTGTGGCACAGCCGACTGCGTTGCCAACTCAGTCACCCGCACGCGGCAATATCGCAGACGCAGCCGACTATATCGGCTACCTAGCGCCAGCGCTGCCAAGTATAAAAGACCACCCACCGATCTTCACTCCCCTGTGGGCACGGTGGCATCGCCAAGATGACAGTCGCTAACCACTTCGTGTTCATTGCACAGGTAGGAAAACGCTATCCTTTCTGTTACCGTAGCAACAACCTTTGTCTTTTTTTGCTGCCGTGCCCACGGACCTGTTTTGCCTTGTTGTGTGGAATGCGTGCACGATTTGCTGATTTGCTTATGCGTGTGCGGAGATATAGAGACCAATCCCGGTCCTGACACGGCAGCGATGATGGAAATGTTAACTAATATCTCGGGTCGTGCATTAAAAATTGCTACCAAAAGAAAAAAAAGTTTTTTTAAACAGTCTAATTGGGACAAGTAGGTCACAAAACAAATATCCCGCGAAAAAAAAATTTTTTTTTTACAATATTCGCGTTACGGGACGTAATTCAGTCAGAGTCACACCTCTCCACATTTGAAACTCCCGCTCTTTCGCCGCCCGCGGAGAAGAAGATCGCCCCGCCCCTCGCTCTTGGATTTGCTGTTGGATTGGCTTGGCTGCGGAGTTGAACATACGCAGCGTCCCGATTTCCGGTGCGTCTTGTGTGCCTTTCGTAGCTTCTGCACTTTACTTCTGTGTCCTCGGGCAAAATGGACCCCGAGTTGAAGCGTCAGCTTCTTGACCGCACCGAGCAGCTGGGTCTTCGGCCATACGAAGACACGCCGCGGAGGACGGCTGCCGACAACGACGACGGCGCACCGCCCGAACCTCCCGAGCCTTCGGCGCGCTTGGACGACACCCGCTGGTAATTGAACTCCAGCTGTTCTTCGTTAGGCGTTATGCATGTCCGCGTTCTGTTATGCTCCTTTGTATTGCTTAAATGTATCACATTGATGTACAATTTCCCCCCACTGTAATGCCACCCTGGCGCTGTGGGAAAGTAAATAAATGAAATGAAAAGGACTGCGTCGCTGCTACCTTCTCGCGCGAGACGTCGCATGCTTTGACGAATTGGCCACTGAATGGCTCGGGTGGTACCAAACTTCCTCGATTTGTCAAGACTGAAAGAAAAAAGTTAGTCTACTGCTGCTATTGACTCTTGCGATATTACGTGCAACCAGGTGCCGCTGCGGCCGCTGCCAGCTAATGCCAACGGCCCGCGAGTGCGTCTGCTGCCTGGAGGTTCCGAAGGTCGCCTCCAAGGCTGGTAACCGCTGCATCACCGATCACTCCGACTTTTTCGGTGGCATCCTGAATCCAGTCGTGCTCCAGATCGCCTACCGGATGAGGGCGATGGAGCTAAATGACATGGAGCTCATCGGACAGAGGAGCACCCATAAGTAAGGCTAACACCAGGTCGTGTTGCATGCTGTAGACCAGAAAAGACGTTGATGTATTTTTACTACATTATTTGGCCTGACTTAGTAAGCAGATGCTAGGGCATGACTGACTTTTGCTGGGATTGTAATTATGACCTTGCTGTCGATGGGGGCCTAGTTGTGTGGTGCATAGACAATCGGCAAGAGCAGCAATACTTGTTCACATTATGTGCATCTTGTTACTATCTGAGGTGATAAGTTAATTTTACTGTGAGTTGATTTGATTGCATATAGTCCCTTGATACTTTTGTTCTAGATTCACAACATTTCTGCTCTTCAGAGCAGTCTCTTCCTTGAGTTTTTCTTGTATTCTCATGTGTCACCTAAGTCATCCTTCTTGTCTTTCAACAGGAAGTACCGGTATGTGGCGTACCGGCAGTTTGTCTGGTGGATCTGGCGCCGCCTTGGCAGAGGGAACCGGATGGTCTTGCCAGCTTGTGTTGTACAGGCCATTCGAAACATGTATCCATCTGATGAATACCGGGGCTTTCAAGCTCTGTGAGCCGCGGGATTTATGTGCACACAACTTCATCCCCAAAGTTACGAGAACAGTTAATGGGTGCTCCTCTGTCCCATGTCGTTTAGCTCCATCGCCCTCATTCGGTAGGCGATCAGGAGCACGACTGGTTTTAGGATGCCACCAAAACAGTCGGAGTGATCTGTGATACAGCGGCTACCAGCATTCGAGGCGACCTCACGAGCGCGGGCCGTCAAACGAACTTCACCTCTTTTTTCTTTCGAAATTAATGAAACCAGAGCCAGGAACTGCGTTTGACGATCTCGGTTATCTCTTTACATTTTTTTCACCCAATTCCAACGGCCGCTGCTCGACAGTAGAAAGGATCGCATATAATTGTAAGAGACTGCCGAGGCGCTCAGAATGTGTGAAGGGTCACGTTAGAACGGTGAGGTAATGCCGAGGTGGCAGAAGTGTACGAACGACAGTTCTGGTCCCGAAATTATTTTTGTTAAAAAAGTAGTTCCCAAGCTTTAGATTTTAAGGGTGATCACTACACAGCTAGTGTCTTGACGCTATTTATTAACTTTTGAGTTTTGTACTCATTTATGTTATGTTGTAGGTTTTTTCTGTGTTTCCCAGTAACATGAAACGTCTTGCATTGCACTGCATGTCGTGTTTGTGAATTGTGGTATTCGGTTTTTTCCTTATTTCCCAGTAACATGAAACATCTCTTATTGTATTCAAGAGGTTGACTTGGTGTGCAGTGTTGTATGCAAATAAAGAAGTTCTGGGAAAAAAAGTCAGTGGAGTAAACTTTTATTGATATTTACACATGCAGTGAGGGAGGACGGATGTACGTTATAGAAAGCCTCAGAATATGGTGGCATGTGGTTTGTATTACACTTGCCATTCATCAACGGCACACCAGTTCATGTGGGGGGGGGGGGGGGGGAAGAAATGAAGGAAATTGGCGCTTGAAGCATTCTGAAAAAAGAACAAACCAGACGGGAAGTTACCCACACTGCAAAAGTAACAATCAGATAGAACTGTTATATGCAATATATTTCGACAAATCGCAAGAAAAAATTATAATTGAGCCCGCACAGGACACATTTCCTTTATGCCTCGGGGTAATGTTTCGGCACGGAGGGTACACCTGGAACTTTCAGAAAAGAAAAGATCATTTCCCTACATGTTGCCTACCTCATGCCCGAGCAGAGACTCGGTCACGTGGAGAAGAGTGACTAGAGTACCTACGTGTGCCTCTGAAATACAAAAACACCACACAGACAAGCAGCACAAAGGCACTTACCTGCACCGCAAAGAAAGCAACAATGAAACAGCAATGCAGTTTAGTTAAATAAATCGCAGCAAACAATTGTGCCCTTTGAGGACACATTTCTCTACGCCTCAGGGTAATGTTGCGGCACAGAGGGCACACCTGAAACTTGCAGGAGGAAAATTATCGCTTCATTACGCGTTACCTACCTCATGCCTGAGGCGCAGAAAAGAGCGACGTGAGCACCCACCGCTGCTTCTGAAACATAAAAACGCCACGCACAAAAGCAGCAGACAAGCACTTACCTACACTGCTAAAAAAGCAACACAGTATAGTTAGACAAACCAGCAAAAAATTGAGGGACGCACAAGACACATTACCTTTATGCCTTGGGGTAATGTTTCGGCATGGAGGGTACACCTGGAACTTTCAGAAAAGAAAAGATCATTTCCCTACATGTTGCCTACCTCATGCCCGAGCAGAGACTCGGTCACGTGAAGAAGAGTAACTAGAGCACCTACGTGTGCCTCTGAAATACAAAAACACCACACAGACAAGCAGCACAAAGGCACTTACCTGCACTGCAAAGGAAGCAACAATGAAACAGCAATACAGTTTAGTTAAATAAATCGCAGCAAAAAATTGTTGCCCGCAGAGGGACACATTTCTCTATACTGCCTCAGGGCAGGAGGGCCGTACCGAGAAAAAATTTCGGGGGGGGGGGGTTTTTCAGGGACAACGGCGGCCATTTTGAAAATGTCTATTGTCTTATTTTCGCCTATGAATTGGTGTGCATCAAGTGGCACCTGATGGAGAGTCGCCATAAGCAAACCGGAGAACCGGTCCCGGTTTGGTACCGGTAGCCGACCGGCGCCACTGCGCGTGCGCAGAGGTGGAGATTAAAATCGGCTGGCTGCAAATGCACCGACCATGTACACCACGCACTATACTATAAAATATTTTTCGGGGAGAGTCAGAACCCCTAACCCCCCCCCCCTGGTTTACGGCCCTGCCTCAAGGGTAATGTTGCGGCACGGAGGGCACACCTGGAAACTTGCACGGAGGCAAATTTTCAGCATACTACGCGTTACCTACCCTCATGCCTGAGAGGCTGCGAGACTTAGCCGCGCAGAAAAGAGCGACGTGACCCAGGAAAACGGAAGTAACAAACTGCGCTATAAAAGCAACCCGCGTCGCTTCCTATCACTAAAACTTGCGACAGCTGCTAAACACACACCACTTCACTTCAGGAAGTCTCATTCAAGCACCTGGGCCAACACGAAACACTCACGTAGACGAAACGAACGAAGTACGCGCGACAGCCGGGAGCAGACGTCGGCTGCTTCGGCGGCCACGAAAAGAATGGCGAAGCTTTTGTTTGTTATGGTATGAATTCAAACGGAAGTGCCCGTCCTGTAAACCTTTTGCAAAAAATGATGACTCTCATTACACGGGTTATTCTTTAAACGTAAAAATATGCCACTCAAAAGGAAATTGCAACATATAACAAAGGTTTAACAACCAAGATATAAGCTGTCAATCAAACTCTTAGCCAATGAGAACCACTTACGATTGACGTCACACAATCGGAACTTCGTGGCGCGCGATTTCAAACGGACGAAATTGCCGCAAACTAAAATCAGTCTCACGCAATAAATATTGCTGTAAAATTTTTTTTCTCGCGGAAAAATTGTTTTTTGACATGCTTATCCCAATTAGGCTATTTAAAAAAAAACTTTTTTTCTTTGCAGTTACCACTTTAAGGAAATTAAGCTGAGCCAGGCTGTGACAACATCGAGACTAGAGAAAATAGAATCGCGCCTCGAAGGCCTTGAAGGACTCAGGTCCGTTGTGAACAAAAACTGCGACAAGACCAATCGCCTCGAAGCCACCATCACATCACTCTCGAACAAAATTGATGATTTAGAAAACCGTAGCAGAAGAAACAATCTAATTATTTTTGGTCTTTCTGAACTACCTAACGAAGAGAGCAGCACTCTCGAGGATAAAGTAACTAAAGAGATTCTTGGTGGAAAACTAAATGTAAAGATTAATGGAATCGATCGTATACATCGCCTTGGGAAGCCAGCTCATGGCAAAACCCGTCCAGTAATATTTCGACTCGTCAACTTTAAAGATAAATTGAATATTTTACGCAACTGCAATAAATTAAAAAATGAACGACTCTCGATCAGTGAAGACTACTCAAAGCGAGTTCAGGGCATTAGAAAAAAATTACTTGATAGCTCGAAATCAAATAAACTTGCTGGAGATAAGGTCACGCTTATTTATGACAAAATTAAGATAAATGGCACAGTATACATTTGGAATGAGGCCATAAACGATAAGGTTCCCATATCTGAGGAAACCCGGAACCCCAGTACGTGACCAAGCCCTACTCAAGTCAACCGTGTGTATGAATTTCGATTACTAAACCTAAACGCGCGAAGCATCGTAAATAAAACTGATAAACTTGAAGCTGCTGTTTTGAATACCCAACCTGATATTATAGCAATGACAGAAACTTGGCTATCAGACAGCATTCTAGACTGTGAAATCACGCCCCCAAACTATACGATTTTGCGCAAGGATAGAGGTTCTCGCGGTGGTGGAGTAGCGATTCTTGTAAAAAATGGCATTGTATGTACCCCCTTACCCGATTGCCCAGAAATTGAGTGCCTGTGTTGTAAAATTACTTATGAAAATACGTGCTGCTATATACTTGTTGTCTATAGACCGCCCACTTCCACTTCAGGGTTTTTCAAAAGTATGTATAGTTATATCAATGATAATATTAATGTGAGCAGTAAGATTATAATTGCAGGTGACTTCAATCTACCTTCTTTAGAATGGTCCTCTCTATCAAAATGTACAAAATCATCCCTCGGCGCCGATATCCTTACAGATCTATGTTTTCATTATAACCTCACCCAAATAGTTACTGAAAATACCCGTATTCAAGGAACGTCGCAATCAGTGCTCGATCTCGTCTTTGTCACCGATCATTTCCTGAAAGACGAATACAGCGTAGAAGTTTTAAATGGCATATCTGATCATGAGATGGTTTTATGCTGCTTCAAAACGAACATCCCAACTTCTGGAAATCCCCAGATTTGTAAGGTTTTGAACTTTGACAGAGCAGATGACGTTGGCGTACTCGACTTTTTTGATACACACTTCGATAACTTTCTTCTACTGTCCAAGAGCGACCGTACCACTGTAGATATGCTTTGGAACGAATTCAAAACGGCAGTTAACACGTGTGTCTCATGTTTTATTCCACAACGAACTAAACGAATTAAGAAAAACCCTTGGATAACGCGAGAAATCATCCATGTGAAGCGCAAAATAAATAGGCTCCGTAAGAAGGCAAAGAAAACCAGAACTCCTCTAAATAAGAACAAAATGGCATTACTCAACAGCGATCTTGGACAAAAAATCAAGTCGGCTAAATACAAATTTTTCAATATCACTCTTCAATCGTTTATTCAATCTTCACCCGTCAAATTCTGGAACTATGTCAACCCAAAAAACAAATCAAATCTAGAAACGCTCTTCGGTGACAAAGCAAATCTTGCAAAAGCCTTCAATGATTATTTTCTTTCGGTCTTTACAACAGATAATGGTAATGCACCCTCATTCGCATCCAATTCCCCAGTCTTGGCTGTGAATGACGTTGTAGTTACCGAACAGGGTATTTTATCTCTTCTACTCAACCTGAACACAAAAAAAGTGCTGGGCCAGATGATATACCAAATGAATTTCTAAAAAGATACGCCGAATGGGTAACAAAATATCTTGTTATAATATTTACACAATCACTTAACAAAGGGCAACTTCCAAAAGACTGGAAGTTAGCGAAAGTCATCCCCATTCATAAATCTGGAAACAAAAGCGAATTCGCGAACTACAGGCCCATCTCCCTTACTTCAACTTGCTGTAAATTGCTCGAACACATTGTTCTGAAGCATGTCTCCACCCACATCGAGAATAACCACATACTTACTCCATATCAGCACGGTTTCAGACGTCACCTTTCAACAGTGACGCAACTTGTTGAAAGCATTCACGATTTTTCCACTGTCATAAACAATAGAGGACAGGTTGACGCCATATTCATCGATCTGTCAAAAGCCTTTGACAAGGTATCTCACCCAAAGCTATTGTCTAAGCTAGAATCTACACTAGGAGCAGGAAAAATTCTCAGGTGGATTGAAGACTACCTTTCAGATCGCTACCAGTACGTAGCACTTAATGCGCACTCATCATTCAAAGGCAAAGTTTCATCGGGAGTCCCACAGGGATCAGTACTGGCACCTTTTTTGTTCCTAATATACATAAATGACTTGGTCAAAGATGTGAACGTAAAAATTCGCCTTTTTGCTGATGATTGCATACTTTATTCACAAATAAATAACCCAAATGACCAGATTAACCTAAATAATGCGCTTCAACACATCATAAATTGGTGCCATGATTGGCAGATGGAAATAAATTCGAATAAAACTGTATTTATGACCATAACCAATAAAAGACAACAATACTCCTTTCCTTACCAGATAGGCAATAACCTCTTGGAACAAGTCGGTGAATACAAATACCTCGGCCTCAACATAAGTCAAAATTTGCGTTGGGACTCACACATTCACTCCACAACTAATAAAGCTTTAAACAAACTGAGTTTCCTTAAACGAGTTTTAAAATTTGCATCTCCTGCCACTAAATTACTAGCCTACAAAACTTTAATACGTCCTACGCTCGAGTACGCCAACGTCGTCTGGTTCCCCCACACAGTCTCCGGCATCAATAAGATAGAAAGAGTTCAGAGAATGGCCGCGAGGTTTATTTGCAATAAATATAGTAGGCACGTCTCTCCCTCTGAACTTTGCAGGCAACTGGGTCTCTCCTCTCTAGAAAAAAGAGCAAAAATGGCTAGACTTAAATTTCTATACGAATTAGCCAACGATCACTTCAACCTACCAAAAGAAAATTATCTTATCCATACAAGCAAACGATTAACACGGTACAACCATGGCAAGCTTTACGAGGAAGACGTCGCTCATAATAACTGCTTTAAATTCTCTTTTTTCCCCGAACCATTAACGAATGGAACCACCTGCCTCAAAATGTTGTTCATTCCTCTTCTATTGAAATATTCCTCGATTACGTAGATGCCCACATTTCATCATAAACTAATATTTTATGCTGTTTTTAAAAGTGCAATGTATCTATTGTATTGAAGTTGCTTACTAATTTTTCATTCTTGACTTCTATAGAGTGTATTCACTGGCGGCCATATCTGTGTGCGCTAATGCTGAGCACGTGCTGGTGGCTAGCTTCCACAGTTATTTTGCAACGTGCACCCCGCACCATCAAGATTGCCGGTCTTGGCAGCCTATTAATGTGAGCTCGTTCTGAGCATGCGCTCTAAACAGTGACCTCAAATATGGCGGCCAGTAAATACGCCCTATATTTGCTTTGAATATTGACCTGCAAATTGTGTGTTGAATATTTGTTGTTCCTGCTTTTAATATTTCAAACTGCCCCGCCTACAACAGCCCCGAATGGGGTTAGTAGTATTGGAAATAAATAATAAATAAATAAATATACGAGCTGATGGCACTAATCAGACTGCGTTCAAAAGCACATCATCGTAGTGTTCGTCGCATATCTGCGCGCATTCTATCATCGCTGAACCAATCATGAACAGAAAAGGCCTAGTGATTTGCGTTTTCGACACTGATTGATTCGTCCCTTTAGCTCGTGGCGTCGGCTGCGCTTGGACTAAAGTTGAAAAAGTATGAAAACTGTCGCCTATGGCTATGCGCCATTTACACAACACCCCAATGTACTACAAAAATTAATTTATTACATTTATATTATGTATACAAGGTGTTTATTTCAGGCTTTTCACCTCGTTTTTAAAAATCCGTTAAGACTACACTAACGCAGTATAATCACGTACAGTGGCCCAAGCTTTTAATAATATCCAGCGAGCGTCAACCGCCGGAATGGGCAGCGCTGAGGGATGGGCGGCATGGGAGAGATTAGGCGCGTGCGCACAAAGCTCTTTCCTGTGCGTGCGTCGTCTGCTAGGTTAATCCGTTGACAGCACACAGCCCCTGTTGAATATCTGCTGGCAAAGCTAACCGCCTTTAAGCAAAGATCTTAAGAGCGCTTGCTTGCGTGATACTGCTCAGGCGTGGCATACATCGCGTGTCATCTCGCACTTATTTTTTTTAATTTTATGTTTGCGTTTTTTTTGTCAGCACCAACAGAAATGAAAAATACGGTGACGCGACAAGCTGAATGCAACGATGAGTTAAACTATGAACCGCAGTCAATGCTGAGCCATCAAAACCAATCCAGTGCTTTCACCCTGCCACGTGACATCGTGCTTACACGTGCAGTTGTACCCAACATGTAGGCAACGTGACACTTTTTTAGCGATGGACTGGCCGAGATAACTCGTAGCGTCGGCTGCTGTGCAACACAAAGTAAAACTGAGTATAGACAGGGTTTCCGCTTGGTGTTTTGTATTATCAACTGCGGTGTTGCTGTCGTCATCTAGCCTATGTAGCCGGGTAGCCACACTTTTTTTATCAGCGGGCACGCGCGCATTTTTATGCCTCCTGTGTCGATAATGTCGACACAGGAGGCATAAAATTCTCGACACAGGAGGCATTTTTATGCCTCCTGTGTCGAGAATGTCGATAGGCGGCATGACGCAAATGTGCAACAACAGTCGGGGTTACACAGGCTACCGTCAATAGGATTGTGAACGGATTGCAAGAGGAGGGGCGTATCTGCGATGCACTTCGACATTGCAAGCGCCCTGCCCTCCTTTGATACGGAGCTGGGGCTGTGTGCGAACAACGGAATAGCCTAGCAGACGACGCTCCCACCAGAAAGGGCTTTGTGCGCAGGCGCTTAATCTCTCCCGTATCGCCGCACGCCTCCGGGGCACGCGCACTGGCCGTCCCGGCGGTCGACGCTCGCTTGATATTATTAAAAAATTGGGCCACTCTACATTATACGGCAAGGGGGACAGCATATATGGGCTAATCGTCACGATAAATTGAATAATTAACTAGAATTTGTCGAATGGTTTCAATTAGTGAAAATAAAACATAATGCTTGAATTAAAAACTTGCTCAGCGTCATCGAAATACACAAAGCCAGTAAATTTTAGAAAGAATCGCAGCACATGGAAAACGCGGTGGTGCCAAAGTCATCACACGTGCAACAGGTGCAAGGCTGGCGGCGCCAAAGCGCGGATGATAATTTCATCATCCGTGTCCATCACGCGAAATCATAAAGAACATCAGCGCATATCCAGCATCATCGTCTCAAAGTGGGGGTAGTTCGGCCGTTTTTATGCATTCGTTCGTCTTTTTGAAACCTGGGCACCCGCGCCTCACGAGGGAACCTTTTGAGCACAAATCAGTTCCCAACTAAAGGTAGAATATAAAATGTAAAGCCGTCGAGCCCATCCTGGTAATATGGCAAATACTCCAAAATGAGACCTTTCCGAGAAAACCGGTCTCAAAGTGCGGGATGATTCGGCCGTTTTTACGCATATCGTTCACCGTTTTGAAATTCTGGCACCCGCGCCTCATCCAGAACCTTCCTGAGGTTGGCCCGAGAACTTAACTATTTACTAAATACAAAATTTAGGACCTTCAACTATATGCTGCAGCTATGGAAAATCCTCCAAAATAAGCCATTTTGAGTAAACTTGTCTCGAAATGGACATAGTTCGACTGTTTCCAAGCATTCGCTCATTATTTCAAATTCGGGCACACGTGCCTTATCCAGGAAATTTTTGAAATCTGCAGAGTTTTTAACTGGTGCCAAAATACAAACTTTAGGGCCATCGGCTACAAGCTGCTGCTATGTTAAATCATCTGAAATGAACCATCTTTTAGAAAACTTGTCTTGAAGTGAGCATGGTTCGACTGTTTACAAGCATTCGTTCATCACTTGAAATTTGGGCACCCGCGCCATATCCGGGGTCGTTTTTAGATCCCACCGAGTCCTCAACTAGCGACGAAATATAAAATCTGAGGCCGCCGACTACAAGCCGGGGCTGTTTCAAAATCTTGAGCTTCCGCTTTCTATGAGAAATGTGATATCAAGTTGTATATTTCAAAACACGTTTCTCCCGAATATTTTTTTTTTACTGCTTGTGTGCATGGCGATTTCGACATGGGAATGTCAAGTTCACAAGAACAATCATCCTCCAATAAATTGGGTACTCACCGCAGTGCTCCCAATCTTTGCAATAAAAATC
Source organism: Ixodes ricinus (assembly GCA_037355805.1). Taxonomy (NCBI): domain Eukaryota; kingdom Metazoa; phylum Arthropoda; class Arachnida; order Ixodida; family Ixodidae; genus Ixodes; species Ixodes ricinus. The sequence goes on along the minus strand of JAZHYW010050802.1, from coordinate 18,369 downwards.
ACTTTGTTATAATCACATAAAATTAATAATTAGCAGAAATATTTTGAAACTTTTTCTTAATTTTAGGTTATAGTAATATAAAGCCGCTGTTTTTTGTTTCCGAGTTCATTGATGTCAGTAGAAGAATACTGGAAATTATCGTAAACGTCTAAACAAGAACGAATCCACTTTATTTGGTAAATTGGTCTGAGGAACCAAAGAAAATAATTTTGAGAAAAAACATAATGTACCTAGCACGTTTTACCTTCTGGTTTACTGCATGTCTTATGGCACATCATGTACTTTGTTGTATTTCTAAATTGTGCTCGTCTGAATTTCGCTGTTTCTCCAAAATCTGCGTGAGGTGCCTTTGGAACATATTTTTCTACAGATATTATACACATCATAGAGAGTACAAAACTTGCCATAATATTTGGGAGGGATTCTGTTTAACTTACAGAGTCATAACGAGTTTTTTTTTAAACTCAAGAATAAATTGTACACTTTGATTACCTTGGACACTATCCGTAGTTGCAATACATCAAAACGTTTATTCGAATAAGAAACCAGTAGTTTACACGTGAAACAGTTTGGCACACGAATGGCGATATACGATTGAATGGAGTAGTATGGCAAATCGTTTAAAGCGTAACATTTCAGTGTTATGTCCATATTTGTATATTAAATACATGGGATTCTATGGGAGCGCTGCCGTAACCCGCTAAGAGATGGCGCAATCATACAGTGGCACACATTTCTGGGGATGCCGCCGCAATAGGCGGGATCACTGAAGGTGGAGGGTTGTCAAAAGTAGGATCGCTCCCCGGAGGAGCGGACATGTCCAAATATGAATTGTCCCGAAGTGTGTGTCAGTGGCAGGTCACCCGAAAAGAGTGAGCGAGAGCTGTCCGCAGGAGAATACGGTCTCGCGTCCTGTACGCGTCCCGACATGGCGACGCCCCACGGCTTGGCTGAACTAGGTCTAGATAGGGAAGCGGAGAGCACATGGTTCTCACTTGAAATCGAATCTCTTCAAGTTTTTTGCTCTTTCACATAATTTTTGAGGCTAAGCTCTCGAACTCGAAGAAGTGTTAAGCAGCCACGTGGGGACCTGCCCTTGGATTAAGTTTTTACTACCTGAGTACAGTACAAGGATTTCCTTTTCTGCGCGGAATGTTTCCTCCTTCAGAACAATTTCCGTCTTTATCTCCTAGCTACCTCGAGATAAATTATGTTGTTAAATTATACTCTAATCTTTTATAATTGAATTCGTGTATTTTTGTTTTGTTTTTTCACGAGGTTTGACTTAAGACACATACATCACGCTAAAGAAACCAAACGTATTCGGAATAATATTCGAAGGGATCAACTGCCACTCATTATATTTGAATTTTTTATTTAAATACTTTTATAAATATTGTCATTTCATTTCTAGTAATATAACTTGTGGAAGTCATATGTGTTATTACTTACACACAATTCCAGACAACAAAAACATGCGGAAAGTATGACAATCTTGCCTCGCTAGTCGATGAAGACTGCGACTGAGCACCACAGCAGTTTTCGTTCGGCTAATCTATTGTGACATTCTCTTTCATTTTTGTTAATCTCTCATGTATGGCTTCACATTCACAGGCACAGGTAGATCCGTTGAGACAAATCTGTGCACATTTTTAAATTTTGCTTTGCCACTTATTTAGAGTCGGTGTAAAGTAGACACAATATAATTGGATCTGTCCAAAGCCTTTGATAAGGTCAGTCAGGAGTTGTTATTGCTGAAACTCAGGGACTATGGCCTCAGTCCTGAATACAATACCTGATGTAGGAGCTATCTTCATAAAAAAACAGAACTGTGTAAGGGTATCTGGCTTCTTGTCTCGTCCATTCGTTTCTATGTCAGGAGTGCCTCAGGGCTCCAAGCTTGGACCTTTGTTGTTTCTTGTTCTTATAAATGATTTGGTGTCGTCCGTAAAGTACTCTGAAGTACTTATGTTCGCAGATGACGTGGAGTTGTTTTGGCAGGTAACCTCAATCCCTGACTGTACTTTGCTGCAGGACGATCTTTGTTAAGTGGTGGAATGGTGCAGTCCTAACAATCTTTTCTTAAATCCCCGCAAAACAAAAGTTATGTCGCTGTCGAGAAAGCGTAACAATTTATCCTATGTACAGGGTGTCACAAAAAAAAAAACATTTACAGTTTTTTTTTGCCGCAAAAATAAACTAGGCATCGAGGAACTCTCATTCTCCGCCCAAAGGTAGCGCTAGAGGTCACAACCAGATGCCAAAGTTTCAGCTCGATCCGATACCTTATTCAAAAGTTATAGGTGATTTTCTGAAAATTTCAATGGGAAAATGGAGCCCATTTTTGCCCGTTTTCGGTTTCTGGTGTTATAGCCCCATATATCCGAAAACGACGTCGGCCGCCATTTTCCCATTGAAATTTTCAGAATATCACTTATAACTTCTGATTAAGGTATCGGATCGGGCTGAAACTTTGGCATCTGGTTGTGACCTCTAGTGTTACCTTTGGGCGGAGAATGAGCGTACGGCGATGCCTAGTTTATTTTTGCGGGAAAAAAACTGTAATTTTCTTTTGCGACACCCTGTACATGTTCTGGAAAATGAAACTATCTGTCGGACCGCGCAAATGCGGGACCTGGGTGTTTGGGGGGACGACCACCTCTTTTTCCTTTCTCATGTAAACTCCTACATTAGCCAGTCATGGCGTACGCTGGAATAATGTTTCGCTTAACTAGATCATTTATCACTCATCACTATCTTCTGAGATTATACAGTACCTATGTGCTTTCGAAACTAGAATTTGCATGTGTCGTGTGGAATTCCATCTCTATAACAGCAAGTGAAAGCATAGAACATGTACAAAAGCGATTTGTGCGCACCATTTACGACAGATATTTTAGAAGAAAGTGTATTTATGAATATAATTCAATTTTAGTAAAATCAACATTGTGCACATCATGTAAAAGAAGGTCTGTTCGGGATGTTTAGTTTTTACATAGGCAAATTCCTATTGGAATAGACAGCCCAACTCTTCTCACCTCTGTTCACTTTCGCATTCCGCTTAGAACAAACTCTAGAAATCCAAGAGTATTTTACCCAGAACTCATTCAAAATGTATGACCGGTTTCGAGTATCTAACATATTTTAAACACCTGTCTTTTGGAGAACAATAATTTTGATGCATGTGTTTTTAATTTGCATATAGACATGTTTGTGTCCTTGCAGATTTTTACACAACTATCTATTTTGTGTGTATTTCAAGTGTGTGTGCTTAACCCAGTAGGCTTTCGAGCTGTTGATTAGCACAAGGGAAAAATGAACATTGATTTGATTTGATTTGATTATTGGGAGAATTTTCCACTTGAATACGAGTGTCTGCTGCAATATTCTGAACAATTGGTTAAAGGCAAGTTTCAGGCGGAATGTGTGGAAAGATGAGGCTTGCATAAAGACAAAAAGGAATCACGCCAGAGAAACCCCTTAATTCTCCCTAGCTTGGCAACCCTAGGGGTCCAACTTGACCAGTGTCGCGGTGCAGCCACTCCGGTGGTGGAATGATACCGGAATCATTTCACTCATCCGTGACCACGAAACAGAATGGGAATGGAATGACGGCAGCGCTGGGAGGAGTGGAATGGGAGTGGTGTTAGATGCCTTTTGCTCGGAATGGAGTGAAGATCGGATCGGCGCAGTTCTTACGCAACCTGTGACAATCATCAGCTAGCACCCAGGGGCTGCTGGCGCAACGCTAGCGCATGGTGAAAGTGGCTCTTGAAACAGCGTTACTGGCACCGAAGGTGATAGACGGCTTCATTGTCTCACCGGCTCATGCTCCTTGAAGGATGAAAGTGGCGCGCCTCCAGTGAAGCAACCGAAAATGAGCAGCTGTAGACGGTCAAAATATCGTTCCTGGCGCCGCGAGACTTGGAAATCACTCACGATTGACGTCTAGCTTTAACTCAGCAGATTCTCTAGTGTTCGTGGAGGAGGGTTATGAAATTGTTTAGCTCTATCACTCTTTTTTACAAAGCCTTTTAAAAGCTCCGCCAAAAGCAGATTAGATTTTAAATATTCATGTCTCGTTCTTGCTCTAGATTTGTTGATTTTTTTTTCATTTAGTGTAGATAGAAAATCTTTCCGATTGCGGTTGCTTCCTATTGAAGAGTATTTTATTATTCAAAACTGTCACTTTTATCACTAATTTATATCTCGCGTTAGAGCACTTTTTTCTTCTATTGAACCTGTGATTATATTTTAATAATAATAATAATCAATCAATCAATCAATTTTCATTACAGTGTCCAAGAACAACGAGGAACAATAATAATAATAATAATAATTATTATAATAATTTCATTGCACACATTTCAATACAATACATGATAAAGCGAGTCTGTCAAAAAAAAATCGGCTTGTAGGACTAAATTTAGAATCGAAGTAGAAGAAAAACAGTTATATATAAACATAGCATACGGTGACAGCAAACACGAGTTACAAAAATTGCAGACAATCCTGCAAGAAGAAAAGAACACACCAAAAAAATAACATATACCACCATGCATAATGTTCTAAAAACTTAACCTCGACAATAATAATATTAATATAATAACAATAATAATAATAATAATAATAATAATAATAATAATAATAATAATAATAATAATAATAATAATAATAATAATAATAATAATAATAATAACCGTTTTATTTCCATTTCACAATGGTGGGAGCTAGTAAAAAAAGATGTGAAGACCGCTTGAAAGGCTTGCAGCACCTTAAAAGTTGCAGCAACGGCGGCAATACATAGTCACTTCATAAATACACACATCTTGGCTGAACGCTACAAATTATACGACAGGAATCGAAAGCATGACCAAAGCATACAAGGTATGAAATACACTTGCCTATAGCTATCATTCGTTATTCAAAAAATAAAATTGCAATTATTTTGACGAACAGGTTGTTATATTTATGTTGGACAATGTCAGTGTCTTATGTAGTTTTGGGAGAGTTACTTTGATTGTCTGAAGGCCGTAATGAGAACGAGAAGTACAAACTCCGCACTGCCGCAATAGGCAGATTCACGAAAAGGGGAAGAGCCTCAAAGAGCAGAGCTCCGTGGAGCAAGGCCCTCCCCCGACGACAGCCCCCGGCTTAAAGACTAAACCAAGAAAAATTGTGTTCTTCGTATGTTTATACAGCCATCATTGATGCTAGTGCGCCCCAACGGGAGATCTGTCACTTAGCTCTAAGATGAGAAATTTAGCCAGTGCAGTACAACCGTTAATCTGGGGTTTTTAACGTGCATCACGCAGCACTGATTACACGAATGCATGCAGGTACGAATCTCATCCAGATCGAAACGGGCAGGGGGTGGGAATCTAACCCATGAGGTTCTGCAGCGCAAGCTTTCGCTCCACGCTCCGAGCTGAGACCGGTTAGCCCACTCGGCCACCGTTCACCCCGCCCCCGGCCTTCTCCAGGGCCGCCTTATATATCCTGCGAGAATGGTCGCCCCCAGGTTGTCGATAGTAGGTTTGCTCCCCGGAAAGGTGGAAGCATCCAAATATCAAGGTCCCGAAGGGTGTGCCTTGAGGCAAATCTCCCGAGAGGGCGAGAGAAGGGAATACGGCCTCGCCTCGCAACCTTGACGCGTCCCGACATGGCAACGCCTCACGGCCTGTCTTAGATAGGCCCCTTCATTAAAGCTAAGGTAGGTATAAAAATTAAAAAAAAGATGTACCGAATTTCGGGAACAAATTTAAAAATAAAAAATAAAAGGGCATGCCGCGATGCAACACAAAGGTAATCTTAAAAAAAAGTAACAGGGTACATGCAGACGCGCGCTCGCCGCGTCCATCGTCCCAAAGTCATGCTATAATCAGGGCTTCGCGAACACTTGGTCTCGACGAACGCTTCAGTCCAGAGCGCAATCGGCGCCTTCAGCCTCCACTTCTTGGTCGGCTTACCTGGTTGGTCCGGGAGCCTCGAATGGCTTGTGCAGGAAGGAGTGGCTGGGTAGCTCCACGATGAAACGTCCCACGGTCCAGGAACGACTGCCACGGGCGTCAACTGACGACGCATCTTGTTGTTGGCGTCGGCACGGGCACCCACCCACAAGACCGCATCGTGCCACGAGCAGCTGGCTTGCATACGAGGTCCAGGCAATCGGAACGGGGAACCGCCAGTAGAGGCACCCGCAGGTCCGTTTAGACAACGAAGTGTCTCGGGGGAACGACACCCGAAGTCCCAGAAGAGGGCCTCCAAGTTCACAGCGCCAGGTTCCCAGGGTCGGAGATGGAACCACGCAGCAGGACGGCAGCTGCTACCATCTTGGTCAGCAGCGGAAGTAGTGGCCAGCTTCCCGGGCCGGCAGCCCAGGCGATAATGACGTTGCCCCTTTTGTTATCCTCCCCGTGGGCTGCGCCATGACTCATGAACTGCCGGGCACTGAAAAGGAGCTCGGGCGCTGGATAGATGAATGTTGTATGGATGTAATCTATACCCTTTGTAACGGGCGGTAGCTTGTCCCACCTAGCCTACGTCTTAAAAAAACAACGTATGATTCCTCGATCCCACCTTTCTGAGACCAGTTTTTCTCCCTAACTATCACCAGGCAGTGTGGGATATGACCAGGATGACCTCCGGAGGATCGGTCAAAAGAACTTAAAACATCACCCCCCGGTGAGAGAGATTCGCCAATTTTCCTCTGGTCAAACCTTGTCGACGTCACCGCAGCACCGGACCTACTGGGGTACAGGGTTAAGATTTGGAGCCGGAGCCACGCGGGTGAGAGTCCTAATTTTTTCCTGTCCCGCCTGTCCCCAGCTGTGCTAGTTGGTTGTGCATCATTCAATTTTCCCTTGATAATTTACACCTACCTTCTAATCGCCTCTTTGTGACTGTAATCCTTTGTCTTCCATCCTTCCATCGTCGCCAGCAAAACCCAGGGCCCAGGCCAAATCTGCTACCCCTTCAGAGAGGGCAGGGCGAAGCCCGTGCACTTCAAAACCAAGTGCTCTAGTGTCTCGCTCTCATTACGACAGGCGGTGCATAATGTGTCTGTCTCCTGAAATTTAGTCCTATACGTTTTCGTCCTCAAAGCTCCCGTTTTTACCACGAACAGCAAAGAACTTCCCAGTGAATTATCAAACACATATTCCTTTCAACCCTGTTTTTGTTACCTGTACATTGATAGAGCTGATTTTTTTTTCCATTCTTCTTTTCCACATTTTGCTTTATGCCTACTTCACTCCCTTTTCCAATGAAATAGTCCGCTCAGCCCCATAACTAGTGTGTAGGTATTTAAATGTAAGCCTTCGGGTTCGGTTTGTCCATTTTGCATTTCAACATTTCATGTATAAATACTCGAATTCCTTTCGTGCCCACCGCGTCTCATCCATTTCGGCCAACCTTTGTTCAAATTTACACTCACTAATTGCGTCCCTGCTCTCAAAAGACGACCAGCCCATGTCCCCCGTACTCCCTTATTTGGTGTATTTTCATGTGCTTCAAGTGCCAATCTCACTACGCTTCTTTGTCGAATTTCTAATCCTGATTGAACCACTGATTTCATGTAGAGTACCCCATTACCAAAAGACAGTCCTGATACCACTACCCCTTTCCATATATCCCTGACCACTTCACATATACTATAGTTTCATAGTGCCTTGAAATTCATAATACATTAATTTCTTTCTCCTTTTTTAATTATATTCCCCCGATGTTCCTCTATATATTTCCTTCCCTAATTGAGCCATACTCTCAGATATTTGTATTTTCCCGCATGGTCTATTACAATTACTTGTATCCTGAAGGATTCCCTCTTCGTCGTTAAACATAACTAGGCAAGCACTTCTGGTGAGTTGTGAATGCAAAAGCATGAATGTCGTTCTTCCGCTCCCTTACTTCGACTGCGGTCTAGTGGCGTGGACAGCTACGTTTCGCTACTGCCGAGCTTGCAGCCGCCGACGATATAAATGCCTCAGGCGCCGCCATGTTCCTCGGCGCTGAGGAGAAGCGGAAACACTCGCAGCACCCCCCCCCCCTCCGCGCCCTGTGGCAATTCCTGGCATGAGAGCGCCGGCCGAGCGCGCGCTCTCGCGAAGCGACCGCCAATGTCTATTTAGGAGCCATTTGGCTCGCAATAAGAAAATGGGCATTTCGTCTGCGATTTTTTTGAGAGCGCAGCTCTTAGGCGCCCGTTTCCGGCCTGAGGCGGCGTCGCCGTCGGCGTCGGCGTCGCCGTCGCCGTCGGCGTAACCGCGCGGTGCATGATGGTTAATTTTCCCCGCTAAATCTAGCGGAAAATTTTCCCCGCTAAATCTAGCGGGAAATTTTCCCCGCTCAATCTAGCGGAAAAATTTCCCGCTAAATTTAGCGGAAAATTTTCCCCCGCTAAATCTAGCGGAAAAATTTCCCCACTAAATCTAGCGGAACATTTTCCCGCTAAATCTAGCGGGAAATTTTCCCCGCTAATCTAGCGGAAAATTTTCCCCGCAGCGGAAAATTTTCCCCGCTATATTTAACGGGGAAACTCCCCCCCTCCTTGAGGTCACGTGACCCCCAGGCCACGTGACCCCCCCCCTCCCCAGAGGTCACGTGACCCCCCCTCCCCGGTGCCTTCCCTCCTCCTCAAGAGCTGCGCTCTAATTCGGCGTTACAGGAAGTTGTAAACGGCTTTCATTTTTTTTTCTTTTTTTACTATTACAGACACCGCTCGGCTCCGCTCCTTGGGTTAGTGCTTTCGCATTAAAAATAAAGACGGAAATTACTCCTATGTTTTATTAGCTCCAAAGAGTAAGCAATAAAAATATATTATCCACCTAAAAAATAGCCCTCTACAGCCCAGAGAAAGCCGACGTAACACGTGTTTACCTTTCTTGCCTCGTGAACACTTCTTTGGCAATTTTGTCGGCTGATACGTAGCGAAAATAACGTGTTCGGTGGTTGTCAGGGATCTTAACTTGTCAATATTTAGTTCTCTTGTTTTTTTTTCTCTCCACGATAATAGTATAAAACATTAGACCATTTAAAACGAAACTTTAGTGAAGCATACCTATATTTTACGGAACTGGAGATGTGGCAAAAATGTTCGCTACAAAGTATATAAGTATTAAAACATAAATAAATATGCGCCATTGCTTCGTTCCTTCCTTCCACGGCAAAACAATAAATAAGTTCCAGGAATGCGGTTCTGCGCAACACTACTGAGATCTCACAGCCACGCCAGATGCTGATTCCCAGCGGGAGGTTGCGAAGGCACGACGGAATGAAGTAAATTCGTGTTAAAGATGCGGTTCAAAGATCACACACGTGTAGCCACAGCCGCGCCGAATACCCGCAGGAACGTGCTCTAGGAACGACAAGAAACGTTCATTGCTGTATTTCACCGCATTGCGTTTAATCGCGCCGGGACCTGCATCAATATAGCACTTCTCCAACTTCGAGAAATATTGCGAGTGGGACTAAATTAAATCCTTTTCGTTTCGGGCACCAGAAGGCAGCCAGTGAAATCGTGTGTTGTCGGAAAATCTATCACTTCGGCTCCGAAGTTCAATAAGCATATTATTCGAGGAGTTTTTTTTGTTTTTTTTCACCTTAAAGGGCCACCTGGGGCCACTGACACCCCAAGGGTCGTATTTTTTTATTGTCTAAAACGATGCAAATTGTAGTCATAAACATACAAAAAAACGCATCGCAAAAAAAAAAAACATTTCACGCGCGTGAGCGTTTTTTTTATTTTTGCCGCTTTCCTCTGCCGCTCCTCGCCTCCTCGCTTCTTTTGATTCGTGGCGTCAAAAATCATGAAATTTAGAAGCTTTGTAGGCGACATTTTATAACATTTAATAACCGCAATCGTAAAATGTGTTTTTGAACGCAATTGCGAACGCACTTCGGCCCTTTTTTTTTGGTATACCGAAAATCGGACTCCGGTGTGATGTCGCCTTCTGGAATTGTACCCTCCCTCGGAAAACATAGCGCCGGGGCAGGCGGCACCGCTGGCACGGAATAAAACCGGGTTTTCTCGGTCCGCCGCCGCCCTTACATCCCGCTCCTCTTTTCCTCCTCGCTGTGGGTCGCGGTGGCAACAGCGCGGAGTCGTGAAAGAAAGTGGACTCTCAGGACTCCGCAATATTTGACGTCAACGCACCGGCAAGGATCGCGCGGGAACTTCGAATTCGGCATTTGTAATTTTTTTTACTTCACAAATACTGAATTCCCAAGTTTCGAATTTTTAGGGTAATGTCCCGGCATCGTTTGATGTGTCAGTGCCCCTCTAACGGATGGTGAAATGAAATTCAATTCAAACATGTCTTTCCCTTCACACGTGTATACTTGTACTAGTGGGACCCATGTATACTCGCACGCAACGCCATTGACCCAGAAATCACGCAGTTGTGATACACGACCGCGCGCCGGTACGATGCTCATCCAGATCGAAACGGGCAGGGGTGAGGGATTGAGCCCAGGATCCTGGGTTCTGCAGCGCGAGCTTTCGCTCCACGTGCTCCGAGCTGGTGTGCGCTAGCCCACTCGGCCACCATCCCCCCAGAGCACACTTCACTGTCCCTGTGTTGAGCTAGTATAGCTGCGGTCGGGGGGATTGGTGCCCGAGTGGGCTAGCGCACACAGCCTCCGAGCACGTGGAGCAGCTTGCCGCAGGCCCAGGATCCTGATCAATCCCCACTCCTGCCCGTTTCGATCTGGATGACATCGTACCGGCACGATCGTGTGATTGATGCAAGTTAAAGACAGCAGCCTAGCTGTTGTACTGCACTGGCTAAATTTCTCACCAACAGCTGGGAGACTCGTCGCCCGTTGGAGGCAAATCAAGTTCTAGGCTGTATAAACATACACACAACCCAATCTTGTAGAGCTGCGGACTGTGTGGTATTGAACCTTCCTGTTTAGCCGGTTTTCGAACGTTAAGTTAACGTGTTGCAGTGAGGAGACGTGCAAGGAGTATAGGCGTTCCTTCGAAGTGGTTTGGCAAAACGACGGCGCGTGAAGATTAAAGGCAATAAATGTTCTGGAAATATGTTTAATTAAACAAACCAAAAAAGAAAAACGTAACCCGGTTTGTGTCTTTGGGGCATTTGGTCCGGAAGGATTGGCTGCGAATTGGGAAGTTTTGCAGATTGCCCAAAGTCACGACTTCGGACAACCGATCTCACCAAGCGTTCGGCGCATGCGTGACGCCGCCATAACTTTAGTTCTCAGGAGGCAGACGGCCGTGCACGCGAGGGCTCGTGCCTTCTCGTGCTTTACACGCGCAGTGCTCCAGCGAGGTTGTCGCACGTGCAAAAAGACTAAAGTTCCTCGATGCATTGCGGCAGCGGTGGCGTAGTCAAACTGGCTGGTGAGATCGGTCTATTGACCCCGTAAGTGATGACGTCACAACATGGCGTCTGGGTCCAAACAAAGCGTTGCTAGGGACGTTGCTATGGACTAATGCATGGAGACTCCACATGAGGCTAGATTTTTGCTTACAAGTAAGTAAACAATTTTTTGTAAGCAACCAAACCTCTTGATATCTAATTATGAAGATGTTCTTGTCGTCTCAGTGTCGTATCGCAACGATGAAAGCCATTTCTGAAGTCTTACACTCCGCTTTGCTTTGGTAGCAGACGACACGATAGATTTGCTGGCCTCTGTTGCAGCGGGCGTCTTCATTAAACGAGCGACAAAAACAAGTGCATTACCATGGCCGTAAAGGCCTCCGCAATGTGCGTTTTTTTTTCCTCTGAACAACCCAGCTTAGTTACGAGGGGTGAAAATGCAGCAAAATCAAACCACGTCACGCAGATCAGTTACGACGACGAACTGAAGTGCATTACCGGCGTAGTGTAGGCTACCATGAGAAACAAATCGTACGCCGTCAAGGTAAGTCGTTTGTTATTATTATTATTGTGGTTGTCAGGTTATTAAAGAATTGCATGTCTATCGCGATTTCGCAGTATTTTGTTTTTTTTTTCCCCTTGGTATACATCAAAATCCGTGGATGTGCTCTTTTGGTGAAGATCTTCATCGAACCCGCGATGCGAGTACAGTCTGTAATAGACTCACCTTATGTTTTTTATCCAGTTCTTTCGCGCTTTGGGGTCCGGAAATCTGAAGAAACTGCAAGAATCTCTCTCCACGCGATGGTTACAACCAGGTATACGAAGCACCCTCGCATAGCGCGAGTCCGCAAACAAAATTTGGGATCTCAACCGTTCGCCTAAAGTGCTTTTCTCGCGGGTGCAATGCGATCTTTTAGCAGACTATCATCTCGATCGACGCCCGGACTTTCGATAAACCATATTTTGCATCGTACCCCACTATCGAAATCTTAAAAGTGTATGAAACTAATTATATTTCAAACAAATGCGATGTCAGAATATCGTCGTTATTCACACGATGCAAACGACGGCCCCACTTGGCCGGCGGGCGTGTGGCAGACGGCATACTTCTTGCATTCGTCGTCTGCTGCAGGCATCTTGAGTACCGGAAGTTGCAGTCGTAAATATTTCAGAAACGAGCGATTACCCCCACACTTCTGTCGAAACATATATGACATTCAAGCTTTCTATTTCTGTGATTTTTAGAAGTTTAAATCCTAATCCTGATTTTTGAACGGTCGAGTTTTCGTAGCGAAACCGAGCCACATATATTCGTCCATAACAACGACCCTAGCAACGGTTTGTTTGGACCCATGACGTCACACTTACGAGAGTCTATATTTCTCCTAATGGCTAAAAGGTTTTAATTTATTTTAGGTTATTTTGGATTATAACGTGTTAATTAAAATTGCAGCAATTGGCACCAGTTATGATAATTTGTCAACTTTGGATTGCCATAGCTGTTTTCCGCGGTTGAAATTTTATCATTATCGAAATTGCATGAAAGCTTGAAAAACTACGTATTAAAATATCTTAACTATAATAATATTAACTCAAATCGCGCTAATGTAGCCCCCCAATTAATGCCACAACCACAAATATACGCCATTTAACCGTAATAGTATTTGCAGAAAGGTCCCAACTTGTTTTATTTTTAGCATCTGAAAAACTCTGAGATCTTTATCATGATAGCCATAAACAATGGATACAGTATAAAATGATGTGAGTCACACCTTACCATAAACACACACACACACACACACACATCTGTTGTCAGACTCGGATTCCGTGTCGGAATGTTTGTAGTGAAAACAGCGTTTTTTTATTCGTTTTGTGCGCTATTGTAAACGCATCACCCATAGCGATATTTTGTACTATTTAAATTTGTTTTGTTATTCTTGTATTGGAAATAATGATAAAGCAATTAATCATTATTTCCAATACAAGCAACCAAGAACACCGATAAAGGTATTAATATCAGCACTAACTTGTCAACAACTACAATATCACTCTTTAACCTCTAAGGTGTGTGAAAAACTCTATGAAGAGACTGAACTTTAAATATATATATATATATAAATATATATATTGAAATACCTAAATTAAAAACGTATGTAAAAAAAAGTTCGGCGAATACTATATTTTTTTCTTCTAATAATTGCGATGTGAGGCAGATCTCGACTTAGGAGTGAAACCAAAATTAACAACGACATCAACACCAAGAACTTGAATCAAAAATAAAGTTAGTTCCGGTTTCGTTCCTGAATTAAAACGTGCCTACTGTCGTAACTATTATCCTTCGTATATTTGTTTTTCTTTACAGAATAAAGAGGTGACCTCCGTGCTTAAAGGGACCATGAAACGACTCTGAAATTGAATTTCATCCACCGCACGTCGTAAAAGGTTTGAAAAAGAAAACCAAAACACAAAAATAGAGAGCCAAAAAAACATTTTTCGCTACAGCACTTTTAAGAGAAAGCGGACACCTTAATATCTTCTTTCCTTCGAAAGCTGTCTGCTTTTTCAGTGCAATGCATCCGCGGTGCCAGTGCACGTCAGCCAAATCCACGTCGCCTATTGGATAAGAGCCTACCTCACCAGCACCGCGATCATAAGCAATAAATAGCCGGCGAATGTTTCCTCAACAGTTTTTTTTTAAAGAATATTCTAATCCACATTTTGTTGAATAATTAGCTATGTGACGGAAATTGCCGAATTTTATAATGATCAGAGCCGTTTATACTGGAGAGTTTGGCCAATGGGCGGAGCTGTTGCCCGCTAGAACCAGCAGATTTTGCGGTAACACAAAATGGTGTTACACTCTTAAAAGTAGGGTGTGTACAGGGGTACACCCCTGTACACACCCTACTCCCCAAAACTAACTCCCCAAAACTACATTTCGTCGTTCTGTCCACTGGCGTCGAGCTGCAGGTACCTGGGTGATTTCAGATAGGATCGACCAAAGGGTGGCTGGTCGAGATTTTTAAGTCAACTGATGTTTTTATATGCTATTGTCTAGTGTCTGGTATAAACGAATCCAAACTCAGTTTTGACCAAAAAAAATATTTGGGGACCGGAAAAATCGTAAGGCATGAAGAGGTGGAAAATTGCATTCACGCGCACTGATGGAGGGGCACGTTTGAGGGTGAATACCTACAACGGCAACATTAGGAGAATTCTAATACTTTTTAGACGAAAATTATGGGTACAGCTTGCTTGTACTGTAAAGTAATAATATTTATTTAAATTTATTTATTTTTCTAAAAATTGCCAAACATGCCTGCTCAAACGACAACTGGCAAAATTTTGAGGCCTGTATCTCATGACATAGTTTAATCATTATTATATAATTTGCAGGTAGTATTCTAGTTATATATGGCTATTATTTAAAAAATAAATAAGGTATTCGAGTTATACGATAGTCGGGATATATTTAGGCAAACATGGGGAAAAAATCAAACAACGAAAATTCTGATGCGAATAAAAAACAAATTCCACCTTCGATTTTCTTTAAAACTTGGGTGCCTGTTATACTCTATTTCGGCATTCATTTCTATTAAAAACATGTTGCATTATTTTAATGAGAAAGAAGAAACAACTCTTCAAAGTAGGGTCCTTTTTCAAAGCCTACACCTTGCAGTGCCATATACAAGAAGTGACTCTGAGTTCCAGTTTCATGAAACTAACACACGTCTTTTATATATTTTTATTCCGATGAGGCCATTGATAACTATAGAAATCGTTCATACACTAAAATTGAGAGAAAACTACTGTGTACAAAGAGCTATCATATTATGAACTAGTGATCCGAGAAAAGATCCTGCAGCCATCGGCCACTGGGAACTTTGTTTACTTTATTTTCCTACGGCACTATATGCTGCTCTCTCTTACCCTCTATCTCCATCTCTGTCTCTTATATATATATACATCCCTGGCTTATATCTAGAATAAAAACATAATCAAGCATTCCCTTTCTACGTGGTAGTGTTCTGTGGCTAGCAACATTCATTTCCTCGCGTAGATCACGATTATGGCGCCATTGTTGACGGAAGTAGCAGGCGACACTCGTCGCTAGTTCTGGCAAAACGGCCGATATAATCTTTTTTTGTCTTTCCCCGCTCGCTGTCAAGAATGAGGGGTTCGCTTCGACCAGCAGAATATGGCCGCCGATGCCTGTTTACTGAACAGTCGTGCCTGTCGCCATCCCACTGGCTGGCTTCGCGGGCGATAATATCAGGCACAAAAAGGCACACCGACGAGAGCAGAACCCCAGATACTCGAGCCCCGCCTAAATAAAATAGAGCGTAAACACTGTCGCCATGTTAACCTAGTAAAGGTTAACATGGCGACAGTGTTTACGCGTTTTAGATAGAAAAATTATGGCGTGTGGTATGAGCCGGATCCTTACACGAGGTGCAAGGTGAGCCCTGAGAACATGTCAGCTGCCCGAGAGTACTTCACGAAAGACGAGCTACAGTGTTCGCGCCAAGGTCCCAACCAGAAGGACGTGATCTCTGTCATGCTCGACGGGGAGAAAACGTTCGTGCCAAAATGCTTCCTGACACGCTCAATCCGAGAGGCCTTTCGTGTATACAAAGACAAGCATCCTGATTCCGGCGTTGGGCTAACGAAAGTTTATTCCTTGCGCCCTAGATGGGTCAAATGTATTCCACACCAGGAAGTCTGCGTTCGTGTGCTCTGCGCCAATTAGTACCTTTGTATTGCCGCTGTACAAAACGTTACAGGCTACACATTCAACACTGCTGAAATTAACTCAGCATTTCTGTGCGCCCCACTCACAAGTCTGTGTCTTTAAGGAGACTGTAATCACTGCCCAAAAAGCCAGTCTCTTAAACTCGAGGAACTTCATATCCAGGAGGATGAAGAGATTGTGCTTACAACATCGAGTTCGGCGACCTTGTGAAAAAAAAATAACATTGGATCTTGAGATTTTCTTAAAAGTCGTTCAAGTAACGGTTGAAAGTTGGATATTTCACAACCATATCCGACAAACACAAGATAAAGCGATCTACGATGAAAAGCAGCTGCATGCGCAACGCGGGAGCATTGTCTTTCATTTTGACTTTGCTGACAGCTGGACCATCGTGCTTCCTAAAGAAATTAAAGCATACCACTGAAGAAAAAAAAGTTACGATATTTACATGTGTACTGACGACAAGAAAATCTACAAGCAGCGTTGCTATCATTCGTGAGGACATGTGTGACGACGTCGCTCTCACGTGCTTGGCTCTAGACAAAGTGAAAGAGTGGGTTTAAAACAACGTTGCGGTATACTCGCACGTGACGTACGTAAGTGACGGGGCCGCCAGTCATTTTAAGAATCGCTGCCAGCTTCACCAGTTTGCACAGAATGATTGCCCACAAGCCTAGTGGTTATTTTCTGCGACTGGACATGGGAGAATGCATGCGACGGAGTTGGCGGACACGTGAAGCACCAGGCCACGCTGAACAACCTGAGAGAATGTTCAATAAACGCAATTCAGACGGCCAGGACAATGGTGAGCGTTCCATTTGAGAAACTGGGTGCATCTTGCGTATCTGAACGAAAATAAGCTTGTTCGGTAACGTCAACAAAAAAACAAAAAAACAAAAAAGAAGAGTGACTGACGGTGCGCGCCTTTCCTGGCATTCAGTCTTGGTACGCGTGGCGGTTGTGCAAGTCATCAACAGAAGGAACCTGTGACATATATGTAGCATGGACAGTCGGATCTGGTTAGAAGAAACTTTATTAAATGGGTACATCAAGGAAAGCCTTAGTGTAAAGTACCGAATTCGATGCCCCAAGGATTGCTCATTTTGAATGCAGGGACATCGTATTTATAACAGTTTCCTTCGCGGGGTATTTAACCTACTATTTTACTTGGTGATAGCTTATGATCTTTATGTGATCACCATATGAGAATCTCGGAACGTCATCCTCGCGCAGGATAAAATATCTCGGCTCGCCACGATTCATTCGTACACCGAAAGTACCGAAGCTCTTACAGTCCGGCGCGGTGGCACCACTCACCTGAAATGGTTCGTCCCCGGAAATACATAACTAGCCTTAACAATTTTAGCATTCTATCTTTATTTTGTGTGTGGAAGTAAAGTGTTTCTTTTATTTTAAGTGTAAATTACACTGTAAAGTAAAACTTCACACTGCATCATCTTTTCTCGAATCGCTAGTTTCTAATATGATACCTCTTTTGTACGCTGAATGTGAAATGCTGTATATAGTTTCTCCTCACTTTTAGTGTGTGACCGATTGCTCTAGTTGTCAGTGACCTATTTGAATAAAAATATATGAAAGATATGTGTTAGTGTCCTGAAACTGGAACTCAGAGTGACTCCTCGTAGGGCACTGCTCAGTGCTAAGGTGTATGCTTTGGAAAAAGGACCCTACTTTGGGGAGTTGTGGTTTCTTTCTCAATGAAATAATGCAACATGTGTTTAAAAGAAATGAATGCCGAAATAAAGTATGTACAGGGTACACAAATTTAAAAAAAAAATCGAAGAGTAAAGTTTTCTTTTTTTGCATCAGAATTTTTTGTTGTTTGATTTTTTATCCCATGTTTGCCTAAATATATCCCTTTTATGGTATCACTATATATTTCTTAAATAATAGCCATATAAGCCATATAGAAGTAGAATACTATCTGCAAATTATATGATAAAGATTAAACGTTTTCGTGAGATACCGGCCTCCAAATTTTGGCATTTGTCGTTCGAGCAGGCATGTTTGGAACTTTTTAGAAAAATAAATAAAATGTAAATAAAAATTATTCTTTTATATTACAAGCAAGCTGTACTCATAGTTTTGTTTTGAAAAATATTAGAATTCTTCTAATTTTAGCCTTTTATTTATTCACTCTCAAACGTGCCCCCTCCATCAGTGCGCGTTAATGCAACTGTCCACCTCTTCATGCCTTACGATTTTTCCTGTCCCCAAATTTTTTTTTCTGGTCAAAACTAAGTTTGGATT